>RCUC01084554.1:0-23364 GCA_003697995.1 Taxidea taxus jeffersonii
ATATTTTTATAGATATTAAAAGTTTAGTAAAGACTCTACTATCCAAAGACCAAATACCTTTTTTTAAAAAAAATATTTTATTTATTCATGAGAGACAGAGAGAGAAGAAGAGGCAGAGGGAGAAGCAGGCTCCCCATGGAGCCGGGAGCCCGATGCCAGATGCCCGATGCCTAGGACTCCAAGACCCTGACCTGAGATGAAGGCAGATACTTAACCAACTGAGCCACCAGGAGCCCTCAAAGTCCAAATTCCTAATGGAAATAATTATGAAACTGCCATCACAAAAATATTTTTGTGGAAAACTTCTTTCCTTGTCAATTAAACAGAGTAACCCATCTTGGTAAACAAACACCTATTTCATAATTAAATTAAGAAACACACAATAGGGGTGCCTGGGTGGCTCAATCAGTTGAGTGACCGCCTCTTGATTTCAGTTCTTGATTTTGGCTGGGGTGGTGACCTCGGGTTGTGGGATGGAGCCCCAAGCCTCATGCAGAGGTAGCTTGCTATTCTCTCCCTCTGCCCTTTCCCCCACTTGTGAGTGCACCCAAAAGCACTAATAAATAAAATCTTTAAAAAAAAAAGAAATACACAATATCTCAATTATTTTTTTTCAGTAAAGTATCAGGCAGAGAGTAAGGAACTACTAATGTCAAATAGACTTTCAATTCACTGTATTCCTTGCCCACATTGAAATTCAATGCAATAAACCGACCAGACTTCTCCCTGGGAAAACCCTTTCCCAAACTATGTACGTATCCTTCAAAGAGAATTTTCCCACACTATCTCCCTTGTCAAGTTATGTTCCTATGTTTATTTTAATAATTCCACTCCTCCTGTAGAGTGGTCCTAGAAAATTCTTAACAAAATGGGAGAAAAGTATTTCACAATTGAAAATTAAGGGCACACTATATTCTTCACATTTTATATCAATGATTAGACTTTATTTTGTGCAATGAATAGAAAATATTTCACTTAGCATGACCTGCAACTTCATGATCAGTATCACTATTCTCCTACATGTGAAAATAACAGATTTCCAAGTCAAACCTAAAAAGGCATATAACGGGGCACCTAAGTGGCTCAGTGGGTTAAGCCTCTGCCTTCAGCTCAGGTCATGATCTCATGGCCCTGGGACTGAGCCCCACATCAGGCTCTCTGCTCAGGAGGGAGCCTGCTCCCCCTCCACCCTGCTCCTGTCTGCTGCTCTGCCTACTTGTGATCTCTCTCTGTCAAATGAATAAATAAAATCTTAAAAATAAATAAAAATAAAAACACATTATAACCAAATAGAAGCTTTCCTTATTACTAGACAATACTGTCAGCTTAGAAGTCATTTATTTTGGGAAGACTTCTGGTCTCCCAAAACCAAATTAGATACCTTTTCCATAAGTAAAACAGCCACAGAGCCTTTTTCCTCTTCCATAGTAGTGGAGCTGTATTAGTTTTCTGGGTTTCCCACTAACTGTAAACTCCATGAAAGTAGGGACTGTGTCCTCTAACCTCCTGTATTATCACCATGCTTGACACAATTTATGTGTTTAATAATGGTTTTTTTTCAACAATGGATGAAAAGCCTAAGAAGAGATATGTACAAAATAACTTTTTCTAGAACTCACTTTTTTTAGTCTTGGGTTTGGTTTTGTTTTTTTATCTTTTTTTTTTTTTTAAGATTTTTAATTTATTTATTAGTTAGAGAGAGAGAGCACAGGCAGACAGAGAGGCAGGCAGAGGCAGAGGGAGAAGCAGGCTCCCTGCCGAGCAAGGAGCCCGATGTGGGACTCGATCCCAGGACGCTGGGATCATGACCTGAGCCAAAGGCAGCCGCTTAACCAACTGAGCCACCCAGGCGTCCCTGGTTTTGTTTTTTTTAAACTACTTAGTATATATGAGAAAGTGAAAGAAAACTGTTCACTTTAGTTACATAATTTTCATTCTCAGCCTCCCTTCTTCAGAGACTGCCCAACCTTGTTCCAGAAACCTGTCTCACACAAGAAATTTCCCTTGTGATTGTTAAAGCACAAAGCAGCTTCTTTTCAAGATATCTGGGGGTGGTTGTTTTTTCATCAATTCAATACACTTTTGAGCACCTGTGCTAGCATAAAACTGCTGTGTAAAAGCTATGAGAAACACAAAGATGATTAAGATCTAACTACTGCCTCCTAGGAAATTCAAATTACTGAAAGACAACGGAAAATAGTAAAATAAAAAGTACAAGGCATCACAGGAATATAACACAGGAGTTATAATTTCAACAGTAGAAATTTAGTAAGGCTTATTGGAGGAGGTGGGAATTGGGGATAACCTTGAAAGTACTGTACTGAACTTCAAACAGGTGTCTACATGTGGCAATATTATCTCACCCACTTTCAAAAGATGTCATCAAGATAGGTCAAGGATCAAGTGCCACAGAAGAGCTTGAGGAACTTAGGAGCTGATTTTTCCCAGGGCCTGTTAGCCTTAATAGCAGCAGAAACTTAGAAATCCCGAATTTTAACAAAGTCTCTAAGAGTTACCCAACACTGGGCGATCACAATCGACCGAAACCATCCCTACACCGGAGCGTCTTTCTGTAGAGAAACAGGTAAGACAAAAATAAACCTCCTCCGTTAGGAAAGATTTCTTCTCAAAAGTCGTCCCTCCACTGCCAAAGGATAAAAGAGCAATTCAGAGGGGTCGAGGGTGCAAGGGTCTCCTGGGTTCTAAGAAGAAATCCGGTACTGAGCTCCGGCAGGGACTTGGGGTCGCGGGATCTCGGAGCTCACCTGTTCGTCCTCCTGCATCGAGGCGGCCAGCGGGAGTCCGTCCGCCACACGGGCGATCATCGTAAGCAACACCATCTTCACAGGCTACAGGGACCCAACACTGGCCGGGGTGGCCGGAGACGTTCTCCTGACTTCCTCTGCGCGACAACAGTTATACCTCTGGCTTAGTTGCCGAAGACCCAGCCGCTGGCGTCTGCGCTTCCCGCTGAGGTGGCCGGAAACTAGCTTTGGAGCCTTCCACTACCGGTCCTCAGAATTGGCTTCCCACCGAGAACCACAACTACCGGAACACGAGTTCCGAGGTCTCTCCTTCCACCTTCGGAAACTTCCAAGGCCCCGCCCGCCTCACTGGACTGGGAGCTTCCAGTAAACCTTGACCCTTGTGGGGTGTGGCATACAAACTGAAACAGAATACCCTAGTTCCCAATACTTTTAGGGTGGGGAGAGGGCTCGGAGAGGTGGTGGGAGTTAATGGGTACATAGATGGAGAGTATGTGCTAAAAACGAAAATCAAGTTATATATTTTCATATTTTTGTATTTTATATATTATCTATTTTATACATACTTCTATATGCATATAGTTCTAGGCAGGGATTTTTGTCTGCTTGAAGTTTTTTTGTTTGGTTGGTTTTTGCTTGTTTGTTTATGCTGTATCCCCAGACCATTGAATAGTTTCCAATAAAAAAAAAATATATATATCTATTGTATGTGTGAAAAAATGACCAAGTATGCGATCTCAGAAATCACCACATCAGGCACCCTTCCAAAAGCTGGGATCTCTGCTACGTTCCTTATCATAGGTAGCAGAGTAGCTTTGCTAGAACTTCCAGGGACTGGGCATTCACTTCCTATTGGAAAGACCTCTACATAATCCTACTTGAGGAAGCATTACCATCTCTCTTTACTTTGGTGTACTGATCTCTAAAATGGGGGTATTATCCACCTTTCAGGATTTTTGTGAACATTAGGTGAGAAAATGTAGGTGAATGAGTTTTGTAAATTAAAAAAAAGTCATACAAGTGTTGTATTTATTATTACTTACATCAGTAACTACTCTTTAAAGCATTTGTGGTTGGCATTCACATTAATAGAAATAGAAAGTGCTTTATAGATACCTGTTACTTAAACAAACAACCCAGTAAGGTTGTTTAATATTAGGTTCCCCTTTATAGTTGGAGAAAAAAGCCTCAGTAATTTTTCCAAGGTGACATAGCTAGTAAAGTTGGGAACAAGATTAGAGCTGAGGTTGAACTCCGAAGTCTCTGCTTTTAATTGTGATGCACATCTATCTTAATATTTATTCATAGGTTAAAGAGCTCATGCTTTCATTATCTTTTCTACAGCTCTACAACTATTAGGAGAAAACTAGTATTATTCTTGAGAGGCTTTTGGGAGGTATAGCCAATAAGACCTACTGATTGACTCCACACAAAAGATGAAGGACCAGGATATAGATAAGAAGGAAATCAATGTGGGTTAACAGAGACAGTGAGAAAGTGAAATGAAAGGCAATCCTTGTGTATATGGGAGCCTAAACTGGTAAAATCATAGTATCTTACATTTAGAATAGCCCAAATATATAACAATGTAATTTGCCTTCCTCTCAAATGGACATGCCTTCTGCCATAATCTCAAAAGAAAGTTATTTAGCCTCTGCTGGAATAATTCCAATAATGAGGAATTCATAAGTCAATTTTTTTTTTTATTTATTTGACAGACAGAGATCACAAGCAGGCAGAGAGGCAGGCAGAGAGAGAGGGGGAAGCAGGCTCCCTGCTGAGCAGAGAGCCTGATGCGGGGCTCGATCCCAGGACCCTGAGATCAGGACCTGAGCCGAAGGCAGAGGCTTTAACCACTGAGCCACCCAGGCGCCCCAAGTCAAATATTTTAACCAAGGGTATGATGTGGATGAGAGAAGCAGAAAGTGAAGAATATGGCAGGCATGCAAAGGGAAGCAGATTTGGGCCCAGAGTCCAAGCTTCTCTCTAATTCATGACTTTAGGCTTTTCCCAAGGCCCATAACCATTCCTGCTCATGGATTCTATAAGTCATTGTTGTTTCTTTCTTCTTCTTCTTCTTTTAAGATGTATTTATTTATTTATGTATTTGAGAGAGACAGAGAGAGAGGGAGGGAGAGTGAGCACACAGATGAAGAGGGAGAGGGAGAACCAGACTCTCCGCTGAGCAGGGAGCTGGATGTGGGGCTCGATCCCACGACCCTAGGATCATGACCTGAGCTGCAGGCAGATGCTTAACTGACTGAGCCACCCAGGTGTCCTGCTGCTGTTTCTTCATGATAAATTTCCTGTCCTTTTTGCTTAGTTTCTGTTACCTATCCAAAAAAAAAAACAAAAACCCCAAAACAAACAAACAAACAAACAAAAAACAATTAACTAATAGAGGAACACAGAATCATCCTGGGGCAACCCGTTCTTTTTTTTTTTTTATTGAAGATTTTATTTATTTATTTGACAGACAGAGATCACAAGTAGACAGAGAAGCAGGCAGAGGGAGAGGGAGGGAAGCAGGCTGCCCGCCGAGCAGAGAGCCCAATGCAGGGCTTGATCTCAGGACCCTGGGATCATGACCTGGGCGGAAGGCAGAGGCTTTAACCCACTGAGCCACCCAGGCGCCCCGAACAACCCGTTCTTGAAACAACATTCATACTCACAACTTTTACTTTTTTCTTCTTAGACACAATAAAATTATAATCCCAGCAAGAGGGCAGTGGTCTTCTTAGGTCACTGATGAGCTATCAGAAGGCCACAATTTGTCTCTGTATGAAACTGCCCAACCCTTAGACCTCAGGAACTCTGGAATCTGAGTGATATTTGTTTCTAACTTGAGCAACATTATGGCATTCACACACAGACATCACCTTTGAGCTCCTGCTCTTTGGTCCTTTGAGCAACACAGGACCATGTAATAATGTTGAACACTGTGATTTGTACATGGAAGGTAGCTGACTCACAATGAATGGAAAAAGGGTATCAAGAAACATTTGTTTGGAACTTAAAAATTTATACAGCTTATTATTTGTCTGCCTGAAACTTGATGACACTGTGAAATGGTAAAAGTACAAGAATCTTGGAGCCTGTAAACATTGTGCTACAAGGAAAATAGTGAACAGTAGCCTTGAATATCATAATTAAGAGTTGCCAGCAAATTCTTAAAACTTATTGGAGAAACCAAGTAATGCACATACCTAAATTTAAATCAACCTGCAGATACAGGATGAGATTTTCCACTAAAGGGTCAGAAGGTAGCAGAGATTTTACAAAGACATCAAAGGAAGCAATAGCTAAGGACTTGTGTCTATTTATTCTTAAACAATTATTGAGTGCCTAATTAGAATTAGGATATGAATTAGGTAAGGAAGATGAGTAAAAAAACAGTCTTAGCAACATTTGCCCTGCATCTACCCACAGACCAAACTATGCTGCTTAGGAGAAGAGGTCGGCAAGTAAATATCAGCTCTTGTTTGAATTGAATGATTGCATACATTTAAAAAAGCACTTCTCGGGACACCTGGGTGGCTCAGTTGGTTAAGCAGCTGCCTTCGGCTCAGGTCATGATCCCAGCGTCCTTGGATCGAGTCCAACATCCGGCTCCTTGCTCGGCAGGGAGTCTGCTGCTCCCTCTGCCTGCCTCTTTGTCTGCCTGTGCTCCTTCGCTCTCTCTGACAAATAAATAAATAAAATCTTTAAAAAAAAAAAAAGCACTTCTCAGGTGATGCTCTTGGCAGACAAAAGAATGGAAAGCCACTATATCTGTACCGACACCCAGTCATAGGCCTAAGTGGTGATTTAAAAACTTGAAATGTTTTTCTACAGGTTAGTAAATAGAGGCTGCCAGGAGAATTTCCCCCTCCCCCCATCTTGAGCGAGGCAGCACCAGAACTCTTACAGCTCTCGCTGGGCAGGTCATCCAGAGTAGGTTCGCATTGGTCGGTTTCCACGCCAGTCAGTCAAAAGCTCCGCCTCCAGGAAGCCATTGGCTACCTCCAGGGAATCCAGAAAGGTCCAGCCTTCCACCCAGGCGTGCACTCAGGCGCTCGCCCTTTGGCCACGTACCTGGGTACAATCGCTCTCAGGGCTAGAGAGCATTCCTGCCTGGGTCTGTGCAGGTGGTTATTTTGAATTATCATCCCTGACTAAACCTTATAGTGCGAGCTCTGAGGAGGCAGGAATTTGTCTTCTTATCTTTCACTTCGTTCACGGACCTTATTTGTGTCATTCACACAGAGAGTGCAGACACTGAACTGAAAGTAAAGATTTGGGGGGAGGAAGGTGGAGAAAAGAACAAAGTGTGCATTGTAAGTAATGTGAAGGCCTCTATTTAAAATAATGACTACTTTAGATAGCCTGCTTCAAATATGAAGGCTTAGCAAAGTTAGCCCCTGCCTTCTAGAAGCTACCTCATGAAATGACTCCTTTCATCAAGTCTGTGTGGTTTCCCTACTTTGTCAGAATAAGCCAGGCAAACACCAGGCCAGGGAGGTCCAGCCCTTGGAGTTTGAGGTTGGGATGGGGTGGGGGGCGCCAGGGGACTGGGGAGGAGCTGATGGGAAGGATAGTTAGGATAGTTTTGATAACATCTAAAATATTTTATTAAATTTTAAAAGTTTTTTAAAAAAGATTTTATTTATTTGACAGACAAAGATCACAAGTTGGCAGAGGCAGGCAGAGGGGGCGGGGGGGAAGCAGGCTCCCTGCTGAGCAGAGAGCCTGAGATCATGACCTGAGCTGAAGGCAGAGGCTTAACCCACTGAGCCACCCAGGCACTCTATTTGAAAACATATATTGTGCAATTACTATGGGCTGGTTTATACAAAAGTGAACAAAAGAAACAGAAGTTTGTTGGTAGAGGTTACATTTTACCAGGCTCAGTCTCTCTCCCATTAAACCCAACCCAGCTCTACCCCCCAAAGCTTCTCACTCCTCAGTCTAGAATGATAAAAGCCTTGGGTGGTGTTTTTTTTTTTTTTTTTTTTTTTAACCCAGAGTGTCCACATAGATTGTCCCTCAGAACTGCAGCCCTACTCCCTTTCTGTGGAGTCCAAGTGGATTGAGTTTTCCTAGCAGCCATTACAAGATCCTGATTTTAGCTGCTGTTGTCTCAACAACTGTCACTGTTGCTTGGCTTTCCCCCCTCATACTCCTCCAGATTCCTCTTTTCTGGGCCCTATCTTTTCTACTCACACTGGTATTCCAGAAATTAGTGAGCAACTTTCTCACTGAGTGATTTTTCTTTACAATCATAAGGGTCAGATATTTCAGTTATTACTGGTCTCTGTTATCCTTCCTTGTTTAAAAAGAAAGAAGAAAGAAAGAAAAAAAGAAAGGAAGAAAGAAATTCATTTGACTCATTCAGCCCTACCTCATTTCAGTGCCTCATGTAAGTGCCTGAAAACTGAATCCAATGTGATATTAAATGTAATGAAATGGGGGCACAACTACTTGCTGTTAGTCCTTTCACGTTATGAATTCCCTGTCTTCCAAAGGCACAATTTTTGTTAATCAGTCCCTTGTGATTGTCCTTTCCCTACTACTCCTTAGCCCATCCTCTCATTCTGTTACTATCTGATATGGGACCTTTTCCTCCCCACTTTGTTTGGGAGTATGATCCTCCGATTCTGGAAATCTGTCAGTCAAACCCAAAGTTCAATATGCCATTTCTTGAGCCTTTAGGTGAATAAGAAGCAAATCCCAGAAGCACAGTCATTTTTTATACACTATTTATGCAACCTGTTGCTTCTTGAAAATATTACAATGGCAGCTTTGAATTGGGGCTTTCAGAGATCACAACAATTCTTTCTTCCTCTTCTAAATTGAGATCAAACTGGGAAGTAGAGAAATAATACTGACTTTTATTACTGGTCAAACTAAATGGGGAACATGGATTTAGATCTACTATGACCCAGAGGTCTTGCTAACACTTTACTCCAGAATTAGGCAGACTTACTCTACTAGCTAGGAAACAGCAGATCTTTCCCAAAGAGGCAGCAGGCACCACACAGCAGAGAGCAAACCAGGATGTACCTGCACTGAGACCAGAATTTTCTCAAAAATACTCACCTGTCTTTGGGTACACACCTACACCAAGAGGGACCGTAGCCCTACAAGTCCTTATGATGATCTTAGCACCTTTGTTTACTTCCAGTTAAGAGGCCATGATAATCTCATACACTTCTAGCTTTTCGCTTTCTACTAGCTGGGGAGAGGTTGTATCACAGAATGCTTTTGTGAAGAATGTGACTTTTGTAAATTTTGTATGATATACTGACTTTCTTATTAGTCTATTCACTGTAACTGAGTTGTACCTCAGTTTATGGCAAAGTATTGCTGCAAAAGTAAAATTTTTAGATTTTTAAAAATTACCATATAATGTATTATTAGCCCCAGGGGTACCATTCTGTGAATCCTCAGGCTTACATACTTCACAGCACTCACCATAGCACATATCTCCCGAATGTCCATAACCCAACCACCCTCTCCCTACCACCCTCCCCCCGGCAACCCTCAATTTGTTTTGTGAGATTAAGAGTCTCTTATGGTTTGTCTCCCTCCCAATCCCATCTTGTTTCCTTTTTCCCTTCTCTACTCCCCAAACCCCCCACTTTGCCTCTCAAATTCCTTGTATCAGGGAGATCATATGATGATTGTCTTTCTCTGATTGACTTATTTTGCTCAGCATTATACCCTCTAGTTCCATCCACATCATTGAAAATGACAAGATTTCATTTCTTTTGATGGCTGCATAGTATTCCATTGTATGTATATATGCCACCTCTTCTTTATCCATTCATCTGTTGATGGACATCTAGGTTCTTTCCATAGTTTGGCTATTGTGGATATTGCTGGTATAAACATTCATGTGCACGTGCCCCCTTAGGATCACTACATTTGTATCTTTTTTAAAAAAATTTTATTTATTTATTTCACAGACAGAGATCACAAGCAGGCAGAGAGACAGGCAGAGAGAGAGGAGGAAACGGGCTCCCTGCTGAGCAGAGAGCCCGATGCGGGGCTCAATCCCAGGACCCTGGGATCATGACCTGAGCTGACGGCAGACGCTTTAACCCACTGAGCCACCCAGGCACCCCTACATTTGTATCTTTGGGGTAAATACCATGTATTGCGATTGCTGGGTCACAGGGTAGCTCTATTTTCAACTTTTTGAGGAAACTCCATGCTGTTTTCCAGAGTGGCTGCACCAGCTTGCATTCCCACCAACAGAGTAGGAGGGCTCGCCTTTCTCTGCATCCTTGTCAGCATCTGTCATTTCCTGACTTGTTAATTTTACCCATTCTGACTGGTGTGAGGTGGTTTCTCACTGTGGTTTTGATTTGTATTTCCCTGGTGCTGAGTGATGTGGAGCACTTTTTCATGTGTCTGTTGGCTATCTTCCTTGGCTTCTGCAAGGAAGGATATCTTCCTTGCAGAAATGTCTGTTCACATTTTCTGCCCATTTCTTGACTGGATTATTTGTTCTTTGGGTATTGAGTTTGATAAGTTCTTTTTTTTTTTTTTAAGATTTTTATTTATTTATTTGACAGAGATCACAAGTAGGCAAGAGAGGCAGGCAGGGAGAGAGAAGAGGAAGCAGGCTCTCCGTAGAGCAGAGAGCCCTATGTGTGGCTTGATCCCAGGACCCTGGGATCATGACCTGAGCCGAAGGCAGAGGCTTTAACCCACTGAGCCACCCAGGCGCCCCAAGTTTGATAAGTTCTTTATAGATTTTGGATACTAGCCCTTTTTCTGATATGTTGTTTGCAAATATCTTCTCCCGTTCTGCCAGTTGTCTTTTGGTTTTGTTGAATGTTTCCTTTGCTGTGCAAAAGCTTTTGATCTTGATGAAGTCCCAATAGTTCATTCTTTCCCTTACTTCCCTTGCCTTTGTTGATGTTTCTAGGAAGATGTTGCTATGGCTGAGGTTGAAGAAGTTGCTGCCTGTGTTCTCCTCAAGGATTTTGATGGATTCCTTTCTCACATTGAGGTCTTTCAACCATTTTGTGTCTATTTTCGTGTGTGGTGTAAGGAAATGTCCAGTTTCATTCTGTATGTGACTGTCCAATTTTCCCAACACCATTTGTTAAAGAGGCTGTCTTTTTTCCATGGGACATTCTTTCCTGCTTTGTCGAAGATTAGTTGACCATAGAGTTGAGGGTCTATTTCTGGGCTCTCTATTCTGTTCCATTGATCTATGTGTCTGTTTTTGTGCCAGTACCATACTGTCTTGATGATGACAGCTTTGTAATAGAGCTTAAAGTCTGGAATTGTGATGCCACCAACTTTGGCTTTCTTTTTCAACATTCCTCTGGCTATTCAGGGTCTTTTCTGGTTCCATATAAATTTTAGGATTATTTGTTCCATTTCTTTGAAAAAAATGAATGGGATTTTGATAGGGATTGCATTAAATGTGTAGATTGCTTTAGATAGCATAGACATTTTTGCAATATTTGTTCTTCCAATCCATGAGCATGGAATGTTTTTCCATTTCTTTGTGTCTTCCCTTCCTCAATTTCTTTCATGAGTACTTTATAGTTTTCTGAGTATAGATTCATTGCCTCGTTGGTTAGGTTTATTCCTAGGTATCTTATGGTTTTGGGTGCAACTGTATATGAGATCGACTCCTTAATTTCTATTTCTTCTGTCTTGTTGTTGCATAGAAATGCAACTGATTTCTGTGCATTGATTTTATATCCTGACACTTTACTGGATTCCTGTATGAGTTCTAGCAATTTTGGAGAGGAGTCTTTTGGGTTTTCCACAGATAGTATCATATCATCTGCAAAGAATGAGAGTTTGACTTCTTTGCCGATTTGGATGCCTTTAATTTCTTTTTGTTGTCTGATTGCTGAGGCCAGGTTGAATAACTGGTGATTGTGGACATCCTTGCCGTGTTCCTGACCTTAGGGGAAAAGCTTTCAGTTTTTCTCCATTGAGAATGATATTTGTGGTCGGTTTTTCAAGATGGCTTTGATGATATTGAGGGTATGTACCCTCCATCCCTATACTGTGAAGAGTTTTGATCAAAAAAGGATGCTGTACTTTATCAAATTCTTTTTCAGCATCTATTGAGAGTATCTTATGGTTCTTGTTCTTTCTTTTAGTAATATATTTATATCACATTGGTAGATTTGTGGATGTTAAACCAACCTTGCATCCCAGGAATAAATCCCACTTGGTCATGGTGGATAATCCCTTTTATGTACTATTGGACCCTTATTGGCTAGTATTTTGGTGAGAATTTTTGCATCCATGTTCATTAAGGATATTTGTCTGTAATTGAGTTATAGTTTCAAAGCATTGTGATCTGAAAATATGCAGGGGATGATCCTAATCTTTTGGTACCAGTTGAGACCTGATTTGTGGCCCAGGAAGTGATCTGTTCTGGAGAATGTTCTATGTGTACTAGAGAAGAATGTGTATTCTGTTGCTTTGGGATGGAATGTTCTAAATATATCTGTGATGTCCATCTGGTCCAGTGTGTCATTTAAAGCCTTTATTTCCTTGTTGGTCTTTTGCTTAGATGATCTGTCCATTTCAGTGAGGGGGGTTTTAAAAATCCCCTACTATTATTGTATTATTGTCGATATGTTTCTTTGATTTTGTTATTAGTTGGTTTATATAACTGCCTACTCCCATGTTAGGGGCATAGATATTTAAAACTGTTAGATCTTCTTGTTGGACAGACCCTTTAAGTATGATATAGTGTTGCTGCACCTGGGTGGCTCAGTCATTAAGCATCTGCCTTTGGCTCAGGTCATGAAACCTGGGTCCAGGGAGCAAGCCCTGAATTAGGCTCTCTGCTCAGTGGGAAGCCTGCTTCTCCCTCTCTCATTCCCCTTGCTTTTGTTCCCTCTCTTGCCGTCAAATAAATAAATAAAATCTTTTTAAAAAGTATAATATAGTGTCCTTCCTCATCTCTTATTATAGTCTTTGGCTTAAAATGTAATTTATCTGATATGAGGATTGTCACCTCAGCTTTCTTTTGATGCCCATTAGCATGGTACATTGTTTTCCCACCCCCTCACTTTAAATCTGGATGTGTCTTTGGGTCTAAGATGCGTTTCTTGTAGACAGTGTATTGATGGGTCTTGTTTTTTTATCCATTCTGATACTCTGTGTCTTTTGATTGGGGCATGTAGCCCATTTACATTTAGGGTAACTATTGAAAGATATGAATTTAATGCCGTTGTATTGCCTGTAAGGTGACTGTTACTGTATATTGTCTCTGTTCCTTTCTGGTCTGTTACTTTTAGACTCTCTCTTTGCTTAGAGGACCCTTTTTAATATTTCCTGTAAGGCTGATTTGGTGTTTGGAAATTCTTTTAGTTTTTGCTTGTCCTGGAAGCTTTTTATCTCTCCTTCTATTTTCAATGACAGCCTAGCTGGATATATAATTCTTGGCTGCATATTTTTCTTGTTTAGTGCTCTGAATATATCATGCCAGTCCTTTCTGGCCTGCCAGGTCTCTGTGAACAGGTCTGCTGCCAATCCAATATTCTTACCATTGTATGTTATAGACCTTTTGTCCTGAGCTGCTTTCAGGATTTTCTCTTTGTCCCTGAGACTTGTAAGTTTTACTATTAGATGATGGGGTGTGGAACTATTTTTATTTATTTTGAGGGGAATTCTCTTTGCCTCCTGGATTTAGATGCTTGTTCCCTTTGCCAAATTAGGGAAATTCTCTGCTATAATTTGCTTCAATATACCTTCTGCCCCTCTCTTCTTCTTCTGGGATTGCAATTATTCCAATATTGTTTCATCTTATGGTATCACTTGTCTCTCGAATTCTCCCCTCATGGTCCAGTAGTTATTTATCTCTCTTTTTCTCAGCTTCTTTATTCTCCATCATTTGACCTTCTATATCACTAATTCTCTCTTCTGCCTCATTTATTGTATCAGTAAGAGCCTCCATTTTTTTAATTGTACCTTATTCATAGTTTTTTTTTTATTTCAACTTGGTTAGATTTTAGTTCTTTTATTTCTCCAGAAAGGATTTTTATTTCTCCAGAAAGGGATTCTCTAGTATCTTTCATGCTTTTTTTCAAGCCAGCTAGCACATTGATAATCATCATTCTGAACTCTAGTTCTGACACATTACTAATGTCCATATTGTTTAGGTCCCTAGTGATCGCCTCTTGTTTTTTGTTTGTTTGTTTGTTTGTTTGTTTTTTGTGGTGAGTTTTTCCACCTTGTCATTTTATCCAGCTAAAAATAGATGAATGAGAGAACAAAATACTAAAAGGGTAGCAATGACCCCAGAAATATATACACTAATCAAATGAGAAGAGACCTGAAACCGGGGCAGGGGGTGGGGAAAGAATAAAGGAGGAATAAAAGAAAAAAAAATATATATATTTTTTATTAGACTAGTGACTAGAACAGAGCCACACACTTGATTTTGGGTGTATTTTGGTCTGTTAGAAGAAACCACCATCCAAAATTTTAAAGAAAGAAAAACTTATATATATATATATAAATAAGTGTAAACACAATGAAGGGATGGAATATGACTATAAAGATGAATATTTAAAAAGATTCTAAAAAAAGAATTGATAAGATAAGAAGTTGGTTGAAAAAAGAAAAAGAAAAGAGGAAAGAATGTGATCGGGCTGGAGACTAGAACAAAGCTATGTGCTAGATTTAGGGTATATTTTGATCTACTAGAGAAACTGTATCCCAAAATTTTAAAGAAAGAAAAACCTATATGTATACAAAAAATAAGGTTAAATACAATGAAGGGATAGAATAAGACTATAATAATGAAAATTTTTAAATATATTTTTTAGAGATTTTATTTATTTATTTGACAGACAGAGATCACAAGTGGGCACAGAGGCAGGCAGAGAGAGATGGGGAAGCAGGCTCCATGCTGAGCAGAGAGTCTGATGCGGGGCTAGATCCCAGGACCCTGGGATCATGACCTGAGCCAAAGGCAGAGGCTTTAACCCACTGAGCCACTCAGGCGCCCCTAAAAAGATTTTTTAAAAGATATTGATAAGATAGAATAGTTAAAAATGTTAAAATAGGGGGCGCCTGGGTGGCTCAGTGGGTTAAAGCCGCTGCCTTCGGCTCAGGTCCTGATCTCAGGGTCCTGGGATCGAGCCCCGCATCGGGCTCTCTGCTCAGCCGACAGCCTGCTTCCTCCTCTCTCTCTGCCTGCCTCTCTGCCTACTTGTGATCTCTGTCTATCAAATAAATAAATAAAATCTTTAAAAAAAAAGTTAAAATAGGAAGAGGAAAATTTTTAAAAATAGAATAAGAAAACAATAAAACTTTAAAAATTTAACTTTGAAAGACTAAAGAATCATGGGAAAAAAGCCATGAATTTTATGTGTTGTTTTTGCCTAGCTGTGGAGTTCCTCAGTTCTCATTGATCAGTAAACTTGGTCTTGACTGGATATTCTTGCTACTCTTCTGGGGAAGGGGCCTGTTATTGTGATTCTCAAGTGTCTTTGCCTGAGGTGGAATTGCACTGCCCTTGCTATGGGCTGGACTAAGTAATCTGCTCATTTTTTGCTCTTGGTGGCTTTTATTCCCTGAACACTTTCCATACAGCTTTGGAGGACGGGAATGAATATGGCAGTCTCCAATCTCCGGCCTTGGAGGAGCCGAGAGCTCAGGGCCCCACTCCTCAATGTGCCCTCATAGAAAAGCAGTCAATCCCTCCAGACTCCCTGGTCTCTGGCCACGCTCTGTGCTCACCTGGCCTGTGACCCAGCATTTATATCTCTGGCACATGACACCATTTTGAGTCTCCAAACCCAGCAAATTCCTGCAGTGTACTCCCATGCTGCTCCTCCTCAGGAAGAAAGGTTAGTCTCCCCAGATCTGCCACCTGTAGGGTCCCTGCTCGAAAAGCAGTGGTCCAACTATGCCTGGGATCATGGTTAAAGGTAACCCAAGCTGAAAGAGTGCTCCTCAGCTCCATCTCTATAGCCGGCTTCCCTGCTCCAACACCTGAGAGTTGTGCCACACTCAGGCACCCCTGGTCTTTCTGTGACCCTGAGGGACCTGAGGCCATACTGTCTTTGCAAGGGCTCCAATCCCACTTAGCCTCTGGAGTGATGTCCTTCAGTGGAGCAGACTTCTAAAAGTTCCAATTTTGTGCTCCATTGCTCCATTGCTCCACTGCTTGCCAGGAGCCCCCCCCCCCCAGTCTCTCTTCCCATATATCGCCTTGGATACACTTTCCCACATGTCCTACCTTCAAGAAAGTGGTCACTTCTCTGTTCCTAGAATTGCTGCTCTTTTTCTCTTTGATCTCCTGTTGAGTTCGTAGGTGTTCACAATGGTTTGATAACTAGCTAGCTGAACTCCTGGGACCTGATGATATTTAGGTTTCCTACTCCTCTGCCATCTTGCTCCTCCCCTCTTTTTAAATTTTTCAAAGTTTATTTATGTACTTAAGTAATCTCTACACTCAACACGGAGCTTGAACTCATAACCCCCTGAGATCAAAAGTTGCATGCTCTTCTGACTGAATGCATGCTCTTCAGCCAGGTATGCCCCAGAATTCTTTCTTAATTTTTATTTATTTTAACTTGTTTTATTATTTCTTAATTTACTTAATTCCAGTATACTTAACATACAGTGTTATATTAGTTTCAGGTGTACATATAGTGATTCAACAATTGTGTATACATTACTCAGTGCTCATCATGATAAGGATAGTCTTAATCCCCTTCACCCGTTTCATCCTTATCCACCATTCACCTCCCCTCTGGCAACCATCAGTTTTTTCTCTTTATTGAAGAGTCTGGCTTTTTTTCTACATCTCTTTTTTTCTGTTTGTTTTGTTTCTCTTATTTTTTTTTCATGATTTATTTATTTGAGAGAGAGAGAGTGAGCTCACAAGTAGGGGGAGAGACAGAGGGAGAGAGTCTCAAGCAGACTCCCTGCTGGGCAGAAGCCCGACATGGGGCTCCATCCCGTGACCCATGAGATCATGACCTGAACCAAAGCAAGAGTCGGATGCTCAACCAACTAGCCACTCAGGTGCCCCCTGTTTGTTTTGTTTCTTAAATTCCATATATGAGTGAAATTTATGGTATTTGTCTTTTTCCAACTGACTTATATCATGTAACATTATATGCTGTAAATCTATCCATGTTGTAAATGGCAAGATGTCATTTTTTTTTATGGCTAAGTAATGTTCCATTGTATATATATATATATACACCGCATTTCCTTTATTCATTCATCTATTGATGGACACTTGGGTTGCTTCCCATATTTTGTCAGTCAGCCAGCAGAACTCTTAACCAGGTCTCTGGGCAGAATCAGGATTCTTTCATTGGCTATAGTTTCAGCTCTTTTTACTGGATATATTTTTTTTAATTTTATTTTTTATTTGACAGAGATCACAAGTAGGCAGAAAGGCAGACAGAGAGAGGGGGAAGCAGGCTCACTGCTGAGCAGAGAGCCCGATTCGGGGCTCGATCCCAGGACCCTGGGATCATGACCCGAGCCAAAGGCAGAGGCATTAATCCACTGAGCCACCCAGGCGCCCCTTACTGGATATTTTCTATCGTCAGGTTGGATTGGTTCAATCAAAATTTCTGACGTCTCCCACTTTCAAGCAACCCAAAATGTAATAGGACACTTAATATTAACAAAATCAAAAAATTTTTTTCAAGTCAGTTCCAAGGTCATAAAGCTACCTGAGCAAAATTATGTCATCAGAACCCAGTTTAATTCTTTCTTTTTTTAAAAGATTTTATTTATTTATTTGTCAGAGAGAGTGAGCACAGGCAGACAGAGTGGCAGGAAAGAGGCAGAGGGAGAGGCAGGCTCCCTGCTGAGCAAGGAGTCTGTTGCAGGACTCGATCCCAGGACGCTGGGATCATGACCTGAGCTGAAGGCAGCCGCTTAACCAACTGAGCCACCCAGGCATCCCCAGAACCCGGTTTAATACTTGAGAGAACTCAGAACCACATAGCTGTTTCCAAATATCATAGCAGAAATTCAATGTTGAGTAGAGAAAGAAGAGAAAACCTTTTCAGTTTTAGGCTCTATGGCTTACCAATTATTTTATGCCAGTTTTAACTGAACCTGTGACTTGTAAACACAGTTTCAGTTGTTTATGATACTGTGCTTAAAATGTGGCAGGTGGATGTGGAAATCCCCTTTAGAAATAATTTCCTCTTTTGGGGTAGGACATTTGAGATCTTCCTGCCTTGTTATACAAAATTTAGGAAATTTACAGTTTGATAGGCTCAGTTTGCTTACTAACTATGGTTCAATGAGCTTATAGATTTTCCACCAGCAAATCAAACCTATTCATTTTCATTTCCCCCTTTCAACCTCTTCGTTTTCTGACACCCAAAGGCTGATTTGAGTATAACCTCTGTTTAGTGACATAATTTCCATCCTTTCTTGTGTGTGTTCCTTTTGAGACCCTGCACAATGACTCTTGCTACTGTATAAAAGCTATGGAATTCATTAGGTCAATGAGACCTATCTCCTGGTCAATATCTTCTCCTTCATTTCAATGACAGAATTGCCTTCAACAAATTTCTATTTGCAACTGTTTCTTGTATTTCTGAGATATATTGGTGATTTATTCTACTTGGGATTTGCTTAACTTCTGGAACCTGAGAAGTCAATGTCTTTCATCAGTTTTAGAAAATCCTTGGTCTCTATCTCCACAAGTATTGCTTCAAGCCCATTCTCTCCTCTCTTTCAGGGACTACAGTTACTATAATATACCTTTTGACTGTATCCCAAATGCCTGTTATGTTATGTTCTTTCAAACCCCCCTTTTTCTGTCCTTCATTTTTTATTTTTATTTTTTTATTTTCTTTTTCTTTTTTGGTCTTTTTATTGACCTATCTTCCACTTCATGGATCCTGACTTTTGCTGCATTCAGACTGATGTTGAACACACCAAAAGGGTTCTTATTTCCAGTTATTGTATTTTTATATTTAGAATGTCCATCTGTTTTTAATAAATTCCAATTCTATAAATTACTTATCTTTTAGTCTTTGCCCATCTTTTCTCCTTTTCTCTTTTTTTAAAAAAGATTTTTATTTATTTATTTTACAGACAGAGATCACAAGTAGGCAGGCAGGCAGAGAGAGAGAAAGGGAAGCAGGTTCCCCACAGAGCAGAGAGCCCGATGTGGGGCTCGATCCCAGGACCCTGAGATCATGACCTGAGCTGAAGGCAGAGGCTTTAACCCACTGAGCCACTCAGTGGGTTAGGAGCCCCTCCCCTTTTCTCTTAAGCCTATTAGTCATAGTTATTTAAAGTCATGTCCATTCTAACGTCTGGGTCTGTTTCTATTCATTTTTCTTCTCATGGCAGGTGCCTGCTTGCATGGCTCAGTTGGTTAAGCATCTGCCTTCCACTCAGATCATGATCCCAGGATTCTGGGATAGAGCCCTGCATAGGGCTGTCTGCTCAGTAGGGAGTCTGCCTCCCTCTTGCTTGTGCTCTCTTATGTGCCATCTCTCTCTCCCTCCCTCAAATAAAATCTTAAAAAAAAACACACACAACAACCTTTTCCCTCATGTTTAGTCATCTGGATTTGGTTTTAGCATGCCTCTTAATTTTATATATATAGGATCTTTGATATTGGGGAGAAAATAATTGTAGATGTTGTGGATGATGTTATCTACCTCCATAGAGTTAAGTTTTGTTCTGGTAAGCATAAAGAATACCACTGGATCACTTTGATCCTGTTAAGACTTGGCTTCAAGCTTTGTTAGATCTATTCTATTTCGGTACTGTATTGCCCTTACTCTAAGAGTGCAGCCTTTTTGGGTCTCAACTGAAAGCCCCAGATGTCTCTTTACCTTGGAGAGGCTTGAAGTCCAAGTTGTATTAGTGTTACAGGATTTTTTTTCTAAAAAGATTTTATTTATTTATTTGACACACAGAGAAAGATCACAAGTAGGCAGAGAGGCAGGCAAGAGAGAAGGGGAAGCAGGCTCCCTGCTGAGCAGAGAGCCTGATGTGGGACTCAATCCCAGGACCCTGAGATCATGACCTGATCCGAAGGCAGAGGCTTAACCCACTGAGCCACCCAGGTGCCCCAGGATTTTTTCTTTTTCTATGTGTTGGTGCCCACAATTCTTGGACATGCTGCTTCAAAGAATGAAGAGGTAGACTGGACAGAGTGGTGTGCAGCAAAGGAAGGCTTATTGAGGGATAACAAAATGACAGCTCAAAGCCGCCACCAATGAAAGTGTTGCCACCGGAGTTTCTAAGTATAAGGGTTTTTATGGGCTTGTTGGTGGGCCGTTTTGATAGTGGTTAACCTTCCATGTGCCTGTCATCCTATCAGATTTTTGCCATCTATCTATCACATCGGAAAGGGTGGATGGCTCCTTCAAGGGCGGTGTAAAATCCTTTTAAGGGTGGTTTCCTCTTAGGTTGGGGGCCCCTTATCCCTGCTTTGCCAGCCTTCCGACTATCCTTCATCTTTAGGTGCTGAAATCTCTACTTAGTTCATTAGCCTCTAAACTGCTGTTTTCTGGTGTGTGTGTGTTTAATCTTGCTTTGTGCATTTTGGGCTTCTGGCACTACTCTGAGGACAATTTGCTCTAGAATTTTTTTTTTTTTGCACTTGATTTTTTTTTTTTTTAAGATTTTATTTGTCTCAGAGAGCGAGAGAGAGCACAAGAAGGGGGAGCGGCAGACATAGGGAGAAGCAGGTTCCTTGGGAGCCCTATGCGGCGCTTGATTCCAGGACCCTGGGATCATGATCTGAGCCAAAGGGAGATCCAGCTGAGCCACGCAGATGTCCCTGCACTAGATTATTGAACTGCATCTTTGCCATTCTTCTTGCTCTGGAAGTTCTCCCTAAAGTCCCAGCCACTTTAGCAGCTCTGAGCTTTGAGCTTTGACTCTTCAGCCCAGTAATACTGCCAGCTTTTACATTGCCTTTATATTCTAGCACTTGATTTGGAAAATTCCCTCCGGAGAAAAACTTCAGGGTGAATATGGAGCTCACTTCATGTTCTTCTCCTCTTTCAGGATCATAGATTCAAGACCTGCCTGCTTTGGTAACTCTTCAGTTTCTTCAAAGAGTTGTTTTAATGTTATTTATAAATATTTATGTATTCTATTCTATTCTATCCTACCATCAACCCAGGGGCTTTGTCTGCTGCATGCTCTTTCATCCTGGAGGGAACTGGAAGCTTCAACACTTCTTATCGCTTGAGTCTGCAGTAATTTCACTGACCTATTTATTTGCCTGAACCAGTGAAGATGGCATATTCTCTTCAAATTAAGGAACCTCAAAAAATTAATTAAGGAAACTCATTCCTTTTATTTTGTATATTAGATTATATCTACTACCTGTCTGTGGGCAAAGCCAAAGTCAGTGGGCTGTGAGACCAGCTTCTAATATCATTAGAAGCCTGACAGCAGAGAGATGTGGTAAAGAATGAATGGAGGAGCACCTGGGTGGCTTGGTCAGTTAAGCATCTGCCTTCGGCTCAGGTTCTGATCCTGGAGTCCTGGGATGGAGCCTACCCTCCCCCGCCATTGGGCTGCCTGCTCAATGAAAAGTCTGCTTCTCCCTCTCTCTCTCTGCCCCTCCTCCTGGTTGTGCTATCTCCCTCTTTCTCTCAAATAAATAAAAACAATCCTTAAAAAAAAAAGAATGAATGGAAGTCAGGAAGTATAGGTATGGGATATATACAGTGTATTTAAGCAAGTTGGCTAATGAAGGGAAGCCAGAGATATGATGGCAATTAGAGGTGGGAGGACTTTTGAGATGAGGAGACTTGAACATGTTTATAAGAGCTAGGGTGGGCCACGGGGCACCTGGATGGCTCAGTCAGTTAAGCGTATGTCTTTGGCTCAGGTCATGATCTCAAGCCCCTCGTCAGGCTCCCTGCTTGGTGGAGAGCTTGCTTCTCTCTCTCCCTCTGCCCCTCCTCGCTGCTCATGCTCTCTCTCTTGTTCTTGCTCTTGCTCTCTCTCTTTTATTTATTTAAGTAAATAAATAAATAAAGTCTTAAAAAAAAGAGGGGGCTGGACCTAAAGGAGAAAGTGAGGCCGAAGATATAAAGACAACAAAAGATAATTAAGAATCTCTAGAAAATGGGCACCTGGGTGGCTCAATTGGTTAAGCGACTGCCTTTGGCTCAGGTCATGATAGAGTCCCGCTTCAGGCTCCCAGCTCCATGGGGAGCTTCTCCTTATGACCTTCTCCCCTTTCATGCTCTCTCTTTCACTCTCTCTCTCAAATAAATAAATAAAATCTTAAAAAAAATTTCTAGAAGAGATGGGAGTAGTAGGGTAAATTGCTCTGGTAGAATATACTGGGGGGAAAACAGAGGTAAAGATATAGATTAAGGTTTGAAAGAAAGAATGAGATATCTGATAGTGTCATTTTTATGGCGCCATTTTGAATCATGACAAGAAGGAGCACATAAGATAAAGAAATAGTAAAGAAGTAGAATTGAAAGACTGGATGAGGTGAATGAGTGAGGGAGATAAGTCTGACTGCTCCCAGGGTTGGGGTTTGGTCAACTGGTTGGATGTTGATGTTGGGGTTAAAAAAAAAAAAAAGCAGCAGAGGACTGAACAGCAGACTTGGGAGGAAAACATGTTAAGGTAAGTTTCTTTGTTTACAGTGAATTCATCGCTAGTCCATATTGACCTTTGCCTATAAACTTTGGGATCCATATAGTGCCTACTACAATGAACTTCTGTTGCAAGCCTTGTGTTTATAGCGGAGCAGAAGCATTCTGCTTTGCTGGATCCTGACTAGCTTCAGTTCTTAAAGGACACTGTGGAATATTAGCAAAGGCTTTTCAGAATGAGGATTAAGTGGAGGATTTATTTGACCTATGAACTTTTATTTAACCTTGAATTTATCCCCTTTACTTGATATTGGATACCAAGCTGTATATACTTTACTATGAATTCTTCATGAAAAATGGAAATCAGAAAGTCTCAACGGAAAGGAAAACTGAGGTTATTTAGGAGAGAGGTTTTTGTTTTTGTTTTACAACTAAAGGGAAAATTGGGGGTGAGATATTTTAAGAGGGAGAAACGGGGTTAGCCAGCTGCCTGGAGTAGTGCAAAGAATAATGTAAAATAGAAGAGGATGATAATGTAAAATAGAAGAGTTGGAAGGAGGAGGAAGACGATATCCAGGAAAATACCGGGAGAGGGAGGAGAAACTCTTTAAGGTTGGAAACTGAGGACAGTAACAGTGGAGCGGCTAGGAAGACAAAAAAAGAGTGCTGTCTGGGAATGAAAAGATTTCCAGGTTGAGGTAGTGGGTGGAGAGAGAATGGGTTGAGGAGAGGGTGAAGAGGCAGCGGTGGGTGTCTGTGGGCCAGGGACAGAAGCAATCTGGGCGGAGCAGGTGGCAGAGGCAGCCGCGGAGGAGGCCTGGTCCTTCCGGGTTTCCGCCACCATCCATGCCCGGAGGATGCTCCTTGGCAGTGCGGGAAGACCGTAGGAAAGCCAAGCAGGGACGGTAACCGGGACTGGTGTCCCGGCCCAGAAAATCCATGAAGAGGACTCACAGCGAGCCCTGCTGCCAACGCCGCTGCGATTGCAGCTGTTGCTGCCGCGCGTCCCGCTGGGCGCACCACGCGCCTTACTGGTCCGGGGACGC
>ML095820.1:17884-33890 GCA_003697995.1 Taxidea taxus jeffersonii
CATGTTTGTTTTATGACATTAAGAGTCTCTTTTGGTTTGTCTCCCTCCCGATCCCATCTTGTTTCATTTTTTTCTTTTCCTAGCCTTCTTATAAGCACCTAAGTCTATAAACTCCCCGTCAAATACCACTTCAGCTATGTCCCTCAAATTTTGTATTACCTTTAATGTCTTTAAATTTTAAGTATCTTCAAATTTCCAATGTTTTTTCTCCTTTGAACTGTACATACCTCTTAATGTTTCTTCATTTCCCAGAGTAAGTGGTTTTAGTTTTCTATGATCTTGCTTGTTCCTATTTTCTAATGTAGTTGTGATAGAAAAGTTGAGATGATAATAGTTTTTTGACATTTGTTTAGATTATTTTATGCCCCAGTTATATAGTCAGCTGTTGTGAAGTCCCACACTTGCTTGAAAAGAATACATATTGTCTACTTCTATATAGTGTGCATGTGTGTCTCTACCTAGACACATATGCATATGGCCAAGATTATTTATGTTATTTTCCATATCATAATGCTTTCCTTCACCTATGAATTACTGAGAAGGAAAGGTGAAAATGATCCCCATGATTATAAGTTGGCTATTTCTCTTTATAATCCCATCAACACCTGTTTTACAGATTGTGAAGCTATATTATTAGACAATCTAAGTTTTAAATTGCCAAAATTTCTCATCTGTTATGAATCACTAGACTGTACACATTAAACTAATATTATACTGTATGGTAACTAACTGGAACTTAAAAACCTTAAAAAAAAGAAAAAATTTCTCATGCACTAAACCTTTTATTAATATTTAATAGCCCTCTTAGTGATACATTTTGTCTTAAAGCCTCTTTTGTCTGATAGTACCATGGATATACCAAATTTCTCTTGCTTAATATTTGTCTAATATAGGCAAACCTCTCAGGTCCCCTCCTCCTCGGGAGTTCTGTACTATCACTTTGCTATTGCTCAATAAACCTTGCTTTGCTGCCTACCAAAAAAAAATTGTCTGATATAACCTTTCCAATCATCTTATATTCAACATTTCTATACTGTTTTTGTTTTAGATATATTTGTTATAAACAATATAACTCAGTGGGGCACCTGGCTGGCTCAGTCAGTAAAGCATACAACTCCTGATCTTGGGGTTGTAACTTTGAGTCCCACATTGGATGTAAAGATTACTTAAAAATAAAATCTTAAAAAATACATATAAACATATATATTTTTTAAGATTTTATTTTAAGATATATATATTTCTCTAAGTTATATATATTAGAGAAAAAGTGCTCTTTTAAATCATTCTGCTGGTCATAGCTTTTTAACTCGAGTTAAAATTATTGTGACTATATATTATACTATAGATAATATATATTATAGCTATAAAAACATTCACTATAAACTATTTGGGTTCATTTTTCCAACTTAGTATACACTTTTCCTTTGTCCCAATCTTTCTTTTCTCTTTTTCCCTTTTCTCTATTCCTGCTGTCCACTGGATTAAGTTTCCTCTCTGCCTTATTTTTCCCCTCTCTGAGGGCATATCTGGTCCTGCAAGATTGCTGTACACTGCCCTAGAGACCTGCATGCTGGTTACTGCTTCTGTTTCCTTGAGTTTTCCCACAATGAACAGTTCTCCAGCAGGCCTGGCGTATATTTGCTTGGATAGCTGCTCATGTTTGCATAACAGCAATTCAGATAGTTAGAGAAATATCTGACTTCATTTTCACTCAGATGGATAAGGAGGTCCAATCTAAATCTCTCTTTTGAGGATATTTCAGCTACCATGAATGCTATCAGCTGGTATATTCTCTAGATTTCTCAGATGAAGCCTACTTTATCTTAGTTTACTAAACTGATGAAGCAGAAGTATTTGCTAATTACATAGCTCAGCAAATGTTGGCTGCTTTCATGTGGTACAGAAATGTAAATCCCTACGCCTGCTCTTGGAAAATGGAAACTCCACTTGGGAAAAAGAGCAGTCCACGCTGAAAACATCAGCAGACAAGAGAAAGGTCTATGATTAAGGGCTAAGCTGGGTGGTAGAAGGCTGTAACTACATTCAGAAATGAATGTGAGCTAGAGTAGGCAGGAATGGCTTCATAGGAGAGGTAGAAGCTGAGCCCAATAAGTAGCACTTGCATAGCACATTTAACTATTGCAAAATGTACCATTCTTTTCATAGCCATTTCTCTGTCACTGTTTACTCTGAAGTATTTTTCAGAATACGAATTACCTGGGAGTCTTGTCAAAGGACATATTCTGGTTCACCATGTCTGGGATGGGTCCTGAGATTTGCATTTCTATAAAGTGATGGTGATGTTGACTCTGCTGTTCCAAAGACTACCCTTTGAATAGCAAGGTGATGGATTATTAGTTCTCTGAGGCAAGGACCATGTTTCGCTCACTCTCCCATACCCCAAACCCAGCACATGCCTGGCACACAGTAAGCTCAATAAATGCTGAATGAACTCATGACCGAATGAGAATGAAAGGGAAGGGGCATCATTCCAGTGAAGGGTTGGTTATTGAGAAGGGCAGTGGGAAAGGGTAATGCCAGCAAGACAAAGTGTTTAACAGTTGTAGAGAATTTGGTCAATTAGGAGTAAATTATGATACTCCACGAAAACCAAGCCTAGAATTTTTTATTTAAGAAGTCTTAAATTGTTGAATCATTAAGGACTTTGGACAGAAGACAAGGGTGATGAGAGTTTTAAAGATACATTTTTCATGAAAGCATAAAACAGATTTCTTCCACCAGTAACTGCCATAATTGCATATCAAATACTAATCATACTCCTCAGTTATGGGATTTCTATAAGATTCATGCTCACCAAAGACAACTATCACATGATCTCCCTGATATGAGGAAGTGGAGATGCAACGGGGGTGGGGGTTAAGGTGGTAGGAAAAGAAAAAATGAAACAAGATGGGATCGGGAGGGAGACAAACCAAAAGAAACTCTTAATGTCATAAAACAAACTGATGGCGGGTAGAGGGGTTGAGAGAGGGTGGTGGGGTTACATTATATGTTTAAATAAAAAAAGCTTAAATAAAAAAAAATTTAAAAAAAAGATTCATGCTCACCAACTCATACTTTTTTATACTCAACCAAGTCTTTACCACCACGGCTGGCCCAAACATGCTCTCTTAATTTTGTAGTCTCCGTTCTACATTCTATGAAACATTAAAACAAACCCATATCCCAGAGGAAGCATAATTCATTGCTGTAAAAAAAAAAAGTTAAGGATTTTATAATTCTGTTTTATGATATTTAGCTACAAGTAACTTTTGATTTATGAGTTGATTATAATTTCTCAGCAGGCATCATACATACACATCAACTCTCACAAAGTAAGAAAATACAACTTACAGATGGTTTTCAAATGTAATGAAATATTTATGGATACTAAATATATTAATTATTGAAACTGACATAATGTTAGGTTTTGTGGACATTTAATTAAACATTTATTCATTTCTATTTTACAGTTTTCACTTTGTACTTTTGAGCCCATAAATTCAGTTTCAAATCTCAAATATTTTTTAAACCCCTGAAAAGCTCCAAAGACTTAATCATATGCTCATAAGATATAATGAATAAATTGTCCCTGCTTCTGTCCCATGCCTGCTTTAATCCTATATCAAAATATCATCAATCAGATGTTAACTATGATTATTATTGTGGCGGTCACTTCACAGTGCATACACATATCAAGTCATTATGCTATACACCTGAAACTAATATACATCAATTATACCTCAATAAAAAAATACAATCAATCATTTTCATGACCTTCAAAACAATTGGCAACAATGATCACTGTATCACAGAGAAACCAGCCTTCAGGATAGTGCTGTAATAGTCAAATATCAATGGGCCCATTTTGCTCCAAAATATCAAGTAGGAAGTTGCTTCTCACTTCTGCAGTACTGGTACACCCACTTTCTTTCTTTTTTGGGGGGGGGGGATTTTTTTAAAGGGTCCATTGTGATTCTTTCTTTATTAACATATAATGTATTAATTGCTTCAGGGGTACAGGTCTGATTCATCAGTCTTATATAATACCTAGTGCTCATTACAACACATACCCTCCCCAATGTCTATCACCCAGTCACTCCAGCAACCCTCAGTTTGTTTCCTAAGATTAAGAGTCTCTTATGGTTTGTCTCCCTCCTGGTTTCTTCTTGTTTCATTTTCTCTCTTGTCTCCTATGATCCTCTACCTTGTTTCTTAAATTCCACATATCAGTGAGATCATATGATAATCATCTTTTTCTGACTGACTCATTTCACTTATTAGCATAATACCCTCTAGTTCCATCCACATTGTTGCAAAGGGCAATATTCCATTTTTTATGGCTGCATAATATTCCTTTCTCTCTCTCTCTCTCTCTCTATATATACACACACACACATATATATATGGTTATATATATATATGTATGTATGTATGTATATACATACACACACCACATCTTTATCCATTCATCTGTCAATGGACATCTGGGCTTTTCCCATAGTTTGGCTATTGTGAACACTGCTGCTATAAACATTCGGGTGCAGGTGCCCCCATGGATCACTACATTTGTACCTTTGGGGAAAATACCCAGAAGTACAATTGCCAGGTCAGAGCGTAACTCCATTTTCAACTTTTTAAGGAACCTCCATAATGTTTTCCAGAGTGGCTACACCAGCTTGCATTCCCACCAACAGTGTAGGAGGGTTCCCCTGTCTCTGCATCCTCTCCAATATCTGTCGTTTCCTGATTTGTTAATTTTAGCCATTCTGAATGGTGTGAGGTGGTATCTCACTGTGGTTTTGATTTGTAGTTCCCTGATGCTGAGTGATGTTGAGCAATTTTCCATGTGACTGTTGGCCATTCGGATGTCTTTGCAGAAATGTCTGTTCATGCCTTCTGCCCATTTCTTGATTGGATTATTTGTTCTTGGTTGATGAGTTTGATAATTTCTTTTTAGATTTGGGATACTAGCCCTTTATCTGATATGTCATTTGCAAATATCTTCTCCCATTCTGTCAGTTGTCTTTTGGTTTTGTTGACTGTTTCCTTTGCTATGCAAAGGCTTTTTATCTTGATGAAATCCCAATAGTTCATTTTTGCCTTTGTTTCCTTTGCCTTTGGAGAGGTATCTAGCAAGAAGTTGCTACAGCCAAGGTCACATCACAGAAGTTGCTGCCTGTGTTCTCCTCAAGGATTTTGATGGATTCCTGTCTTACATTTAGGTCTGTCATCCATTTTGAGTCTATTTTTGTGTGTGGTATAAGGAAATGGTCCGGTTTCATTCTTCTGTATGTGGCTGTCCAATTTTCCCAACACCATTTGTTGAAGAAGATTGTCTTTTTCCCATTGGATATTCTTTCCTGCTTTGTCAAAGATTAGTTGACCATAGAGTTGAGGATCCATTTCTGGGTTCTTTATTCTGTTCCATTGACCAATGTGTCTGTTTTTGTGCCAGTCCCATACCGTCTTGATGATTACAGCTTTGTAATAGAGCTTGAAGTCTGGAATTGTGATGCCACTGCCTTTCATTTTCTTCTTCAACATTCCTTTGGCTATTAGGGGTTTTTTATGGTTCCATACAAATTTTAGGATTATTTGTTCCAGTTCTATGAAAAAAAGTTGATGGTATTTTGATATGGATTGCAATGAATGTAGAGATTGCTCTAGGTAGCATAAGACGTTTTGACAATATTTGTTCTTTCAATCTATGAGCATAGAATGTTTCTCCATTTCTGTGTGCCTTCCTCCATTTCTTTCATGAGTGTTCTATAGTTTATTGAGTACAGATCTTTAGCCTCTTCGGTTAGATTTATTTCTAGGTATCTTATGGTTTTGGGTGCAATTGTAAATGGGATTGACTCCTAATTTCTCTTTCTTCTGTTTCATTGTTGATGTAGAGAAATGCAACTGATTTCTGTGCATTGATTTTATATCCAGTCACTTTACTGAATTTTTGTATGAGTTCTATCAATTTTGGGGTGAAGTCTTTTGGGTTTTCTAAATAGAGCATCATCACCTGCAAAGGATGAGAGTTTGACTTCTTCTTTGTCAATTCAGATGCCTTTTATTTCTTTTTGTTGTCTGACTACTGAGGCTAGGACTTCTAGGACTATGCTGAACATTAGTGGTGAGAGTGGACATCCCTGCCATGTTCCTGACCTTAGGTGAGAAGTTTTCAGTGTTTCCCCATTGAGAATGATATTCGCTGTGGGTTTCTCATTGATGGTTTTTATGATATTGAGATATGCACCCTATATCCCTACACTGTGAAGAGTTTTAATTAAGAAAGGATGTTGTACTTTGTCAAATGCTTTTTCTGAATCTATAGAGAGGATCATATGGTTCTTGTCCTTTCTTTTATTTACCTCATGCCTCACAGTGATTGATTTGCAGAGGTTGAACTAACCCTGAAGCCCAGGAATAAATCCCACTTGTTTTTGGCAAATAATCCTTTTAATGTACTGATGGATCCTACTGGCTAGTATTTTGGTGAGAATTTTTGTGCCCATGTTCATCAGGGATATTGGTCTGTAATTCTCCTTTTTGGTGGGGTCTTTGGTTTTGGGATCAAGGTAATGCTGGCCTCATAAAAAAGAATTTGGAAGTTTTCCTTCCATTTTGACTTTTTGGAACAGTTTCAGAAGAATAGGTAGTAACTATTCTTTAAATGTCTGCTAGAATTCCCCTGGGAAGCCATTTAGCCCTGGGCTCTCCTTTGTTGGGAGATTGATTACTGCTTCAATTTCCTTGCTAATTATGGGTCTGTTTACATTTTCTATTTCTTCCTGGTTCAGTTTTGGTAGTTTATACTTCTCTAGGAATGCATCCATTTCTTCCACATTGCCTAATTTTTTTGGCATATACTTGCTCATAATACATTCTTCAGTTTGTATTTCTTCAGTGTTGGTTGTGATCTTTCCTCTTTCGTTCATGATTTTATTTATTTGGGTCCTTTCTCTTTTCTTTTTGATAAGTCTGGCCAGGGGATACCACTTTCTTTAGAAATGATCTTTACTGCCCAAGTTCTCTCTGTAGTAGGACTCCTTAAACTCAGATGCCAACTGATACAAATTTTAAAAAGATGTTTCTTAAAGTATGAAGCAAAACAAGCAATCCCTGAGCCTAATCTAGTCTCTGGAACTTATCAGCTCTTAATTATCTGACTATGTCAAAGTTTGCTAAAGTTTGAGATTTCCATGATAAAAGAGTAGAGAATTTGATTTTTAATTTTTTAAATTTAAAGTTTTCATTCTAACTAATTTACATTTGCTTTTAGATATTATTTTAGTCTTTATCTCAGATGTCTTAAAGGAACTAAAATACTTTAAAACAATGGAATCAACCTGTTAGGATCTCATGGCTTTCCCTACTATCCTTTCCCTTTCTAGTATCAGAAAACCAGGCAACAACAGAAAGAAGAGTGCATATTCTCTGAAAGGTATGGAGGAAAAAATGTTTTTGAGGGCCTACTGCATGCTTAACACCTTACCTACATCCTTTCATTTAACCCTCAGAACAAGCCTATGTCGTCACCCTTGGCAGTAGGGTGTGGAAATAATTTGAGGTCAGACAGCTGAAGTTGATAGATACAGGTTTTAAACCCAAAGCCATGTCTTTGCACATCGGATTTTTTTTTTGGTTCATGCCATCATAGGACATAGGGGTAATTATGTTGACTTAAAATATTAGTTTACAGCCTCTAGTAGGCTATTTAAAGATCCCATGCTCTACTCCTGAAACCAATATTGTACTGTGTGCTAAGTAGAATTTAAATAAAAATTTGAAGGAAGGGATGCGTGGGTGGCTCAGTGGGTTAAGCCTCTGCCTTCGGCTTGGGTCATGATCCCAGGGTCCTGGGATCGGGTCCCACATCGGGCTCTCTGCTCGGCAGGGAGCCTGCTTCTCCCCTCCCCTCTCTGCCTGCCTCTCTGCCTACTTGTGTGATCTCTGTCTGTCAAATAAATAAATAAAATCTTTAAAAAAAATTTGAAGGAAAAGGAAAGATCCCATGCATATTGACCGAATCATTAAAGTTGGTAAAAATGTCAATATAGGCTTGAATAATTGAAATCTTATTTTAATATTAATCAATATTAATTTAATATCGATATGGTTTTTTCATTCCCATTTCCAAAGAGTTCTTTCACCTTTCTACAAAGTAAATTTGCTTCTCTTTATCATGTTAAGAATTATCTGTCATACAATTTTATTAGACATTGACTAATTTATTTGCCACTAGTTAAATATATTACTGTAACATGCGTGGTTTCTTAAAATAGAAGCTAGAGTTATTTTTACTAAAATAATTTCTCCTTAGAAGCCCCATTTGCAAAAGTCTATTTCAGGCATGCCTTTTGAACTTAATTTTGATCTGTGTTTACTGTGTATCACTAGTCTTCTATTTATAGCCAGAGGATTAACATTCCCATGTTCCCTTTGACCTATTATTCCCAACAGCTAATTCCTTTGCTAAAACCTAATTAAATGTAAATTAAAGTATTTAAGAGTCCAACTTACTTAAGTGAAATTATGTGATCTGTGCTCAGTAAGAATTTGAACATTTTCTTAAATAACTGAAAGTAGACTTTATTTACTCACAATTGTGTTTTGTGTAATATTGAAGATCATATTAGTCTTGTTCGTGATATGAAAGCTCTAAAAAGCAAGTGATCCATTGGAGTAGCTACATAAATTTTCAAAGGGTTACCTTCTCAGTCCTTTTAGACAACTATAGCAGAATACCATAGACTAGGTGGCTTACAAACAACAGACATTTATTTCTCACAGGTCTGGGGGCTGGGATGTCCAAGATTAAGGTGCCGGCATGCTCAGTGTCTTGGGAGAGCCTGCTTCCTGGTACATAAATGGCTGTCTTCTTCTTGTATCCTTACATGGTGGAAGGGACAGGCAAGCTCTCTGGAGTCTCTTTCATAAGAACACTAATCTCATTCATAAAAGCTCTGTCCTCATGACCTAATCACCTCCCAAAGGCCCTACACCTCCAAATACCATCACATTGGGGGTAAGCTTTCAACTTAAGAATTTGGGGGGTACACAGCCAGTCTACAGCAGTTACTAAGTATTTTTAAGTATATATCAAGAGGTTAGGTATCAGAGGAAAGCTATATAGAAATTATTCAACAAAGGTAGGATGAACCTAGATAGAGCAGACTCTGCTAGCTGACTACTCAATAAGCAGTCTCTCCATTCTTCCCAGAAGACTCATTCTCCCAATCTGTCTTGGAGCAAATGTTGGCCATGTGACACCAAGATGATATGTGTAACATAAGCCAAAGCTTTCAGAGGGTTCTGAAAAAGCTTCTGCACTCATGATTAAAGAAAACAGCTGGCACAGGCATTCTCCCTTCTTACAGCCTTGAACTTAAATATGAAGTGTGTTTTGCGGCCATTTACCAGCAAGTATGAATAAAAAGCAAAAGAATCCAAGCCATTCTGGGCTTGATATCATGGAGCCACAAAACCAATGCTAATGGCCATCTGCCATCTCTAGATTTCTCAATATGTAAGGACAAATCCTGATAAGACACTCTTAGCTGTTATATTATATGCAATTAAATGCATTTCAAACACTACACCTGTGAACCTCCCTTTTAAGAGTTTGCTACTCAAAGCGTGGTCCATGAACCAGCAGCCTAAGTATCACCTGAGAGCTTGTTAGAAATACAGATTTTCAGGGCACCTGAGTAGTTCAGTTGGTTAAGCATCTGCCTTCAGCTCAGGTCCTGATCTTGGGGTTCTGGGATCAAGCCCCGGCCCAGGCTCCCTGCAAGGCCAGAGTCTGCTTCTCCCTCTCTGTCTGCCTCTCCCCTTCTATATTGTGCTCATGTGTGTGCTCTCCCTCTAATAAGTAAAATCTTAAAAAAGAAAGAAAGAAAGAAAACGAGGGGCGCCTGGGTGGCTCAGTGGGTTAAAGCCTCTGCCTTCGGCTCAGGTCATGATCTCAGGTCCTGGGATTGAGCCCCGCATCGGGCTCTCTGCTCAGTGGGAGGCCTGCTTCTCTTCCTCTCTCTCTCCTGCCTGCCTCTCTGCCTGCTTGTGATCTCTGTGTGTCTAATAAATAAATAAAATCTTTAAAAAAAGAAAGAAAATGAAATAAATGCAGAATCTCAGCCCACCTCAAACTCTGAATCAGAATCCGCATTTTAAGAAATGCTTCAAGTGATTTGTATGCACATTAAAGTTTGAAAATCATGGTTCTAACATGTTAGAACATGTTAGGGAAACAGAGAGGAAAAATATACTCTGCATACATACATAAAATATAATAATTTTTTCCAAACAAAGAATCATAAGGGAAAAGGAGGAGCATAGGGCTTAGTTTCAAACACTCGTCTGCATATCACCTTCTATGTGCCAGGCATTTTATTTGTTTATACACACACTGCAGTTTATATTCACTATATTACTGAAACCTCAGATATGGTAGTCATCAATCCGCATGTTACAGATGAGGAAATATGGCTTTAAAGAGTGCAACGAGGGGCGCCTGGGTGGCTCAGTGGGTTAAAGCTTCTGCCTTCAGCTCAGGTCATGATCCCAGGGTCCTGGGATTGAGCCCCGCATCAGGCTCTCTGCTCAGCAGGGAGCCTGCTTTCTCCCTCTCTCTCTGCCTGCCTCTCTGCCTACTTGTGATGTCAAATAAATAAATAAAATCTTTAAAAAAGATAAAAAAGTAAAAAGTGCAACAATCTCTAGAACCATTCAGACAGAGCTGCTTCTTGAACCTAGGTCTTTCTGACTTCAAAGCCCCCACCCCTTTTTGCTATACTACACTGAATTTCTGGCTATAGGTTGAAAGGAGGTGGAAAATGGATGAAATTTTGAAAGGAGGGAAGATGTGCTTTAATGGTGAGGGACCAATAGAATGAACTGCTAGGGTCTGCATCTCCGGGCAGAATTTGGGAGATTAGGGATATCAAAGGCTCCTGGGGGAAAAGAGAACAAGATGGGAAAATATAGGGGAGGATGGAGTTTACAGTGTGAATGGCAAATGATAGGCACATACTTAATTCAGAAGAAAAACTAAAGATGTTAAGGATAAAGAAGTAAGCAATGCTATGAAATTTACTTGCTTCAGAAATCCTCAGCCAGAATTCTAAGCTCACACAGTTGTTTTCTGGCATGAAGTCCAGGAGATCATTTCTTATCTGAAACACTCATTTTTGTTCATATTCATAGGCAGTTCTGCTATGTTGTTGGCTTAGCATTGCACATCTGGTCAGGGGGGCCTCATTTGGGCAAATCTGAACTGCCTACAATGGTGTTGATTCACATAACCTAGGAAAACACAGACTGAACCCAACAACCTTTAGGGCATATTTATTTTCCCTTAAGAAAGATTATATTCAGTAGAAATGAGCATAAGGGAACATGGACAGTCGCTGACACTGTATGGATCGGGGAGGCCTTTTCCCAAAATGTCACGGCTCCTTCAGCAACATCATCATTAACAAAAGCCAAAAAAGGAACTCCCTGTTGACCCACATAGGGAAGGTGATAACTTGTGCCTTGAATTCATCACTTTTCTACTTGGATCAAAATCTCTATCATTAGAGATCTTCCTATTTAACTTATAGAGTAAAACTGATTAATTGTCCCCAGAAAAGTTTCACTCAGTAAATGCAGTAAATGTGTTATAAAGCTCAGAAGAGGAGAGAAAGCCAGAAGATTCCTCTTTCTCAATAGGGTATGATCAGTTACTAAGCCAAGATAAATGGAACTTCGTAAGATGTGATTTAGATAGTATTATTTCCTTGCTTTAAAAAAAATGGGGATGCCTAGGTGGCTCAGTCAGTTAAGCATCTGCCTTCAGCTCAGGTCATGAACCCCTGGTCCTGGGATGGAGCCCTGCATCAGGCCCCATGCTCAGCGGGGAGGCTGCTTCTCTCTCTCCCTCTTGCCTGTCACTTGCCCTGCTTGTGCTTGCTTGCTCTCTCTCTTTCTCTGACAAATAAATGAATAAAATCTTTTTTAAAAAGTATGATCCAAATGTGTCCCCAGCCCTCAGTCATCATCTTTCTCACCTTCCTGTTTTATTATTTTCACCACGACTGTCATTATTCTAAATGATCTTGCTAATTTGTTTTCTGGCTTCCCTTCTGCCTTCCCCTTCTACAGTGAAGACCCCAGGGCAGCAGAAGCTCTGAGCATCTTAGCCATCACCACATGACCAGCCCTTGGGATGGTACCTGGCACTCTGTAAATACTTGCAGGAATTCATCATGGCCACTGTAGAAAAGATAAACTCCAGACTCATCTCTGTTTTCACGTTCAACACCTGTCGTGACTCCAACTTCACCTTCCCAGGCTTGCTCTTTCCCTCCTTTCACTTTTGATCCCAGCCACACTGGCCTGTCAGTGGCTCCCAAACAGGAGGACTTCTGTCTGACCCAGGTTTCTTACTGAATGCCCCCACATCTACTGACCCTCCCTACATTCTGCTCACCCAAATTCTATCCATGGCCGGTTGATATCTTTCTTTCTTTGTGAAGCCCCTCAAACTGCTCCTGTCCACACACACACCACATTCTTCTCTGCATCCATAGGGCGTCTATTCAAACCAGCTAGCAGACAATCATGTATGTTCTGCCCGTGTTCTGCTTTTACTCTTAGACTGCTACATGTCATCGCAGCCCTTCAGGTACTGCTACTTACACTTCCTGTGTTTCTATGTTGTTACACTACATGTTTCTAGGCAACTACATTTTTTTCACTTTACTTCTCAAAAAGCAAGTTGCACAGGGCTTTTCATATAGTAGACTTTTTTTTAAAGATATTAATTGAATAAACTGAATTAGCTAATTAACACTTAAAATGTACAGTTACAAGGATCTGAGGAAGTTTCTTGTGATATGGAGAATGTTGAGAGTAATAAAAGAGGAATTGTCTTCCGACTGGTATTACCCTATAGACCAGGAATAGAAAATAAATTTTCGTTCAAAGGCCACACTAAAAAACAACTTTTTCAAAAAGCAACTTCTTGGGTCACCTGGGTGGCTCAGTCAGTTGACTGTGTCGGCCTTCCACTCAGCTCATGATGTCACAGTCCTGGGATGGAGCCCCACATCGAGCTCCCTGCTCAGTGGGCAGCCTGCTTCTCCGTCTCCCTCTGCTGCTCCCCCTGCTTGTTCTCTCTCTCTCCCTCAAATAAATAAATAAAATCTTTTAAAAAAATAGAAAACAAAAAACCAAAAAGCAACTTCTCAGGGTGCCTGGCTGACTCAGTTGGAAGAACATGTAACTCTTCCTCTTTTTCTTCTTTTTTTAAATTTATGTATTTACTTTAGACAGAGAGAGACCCAAGTGGAAGGAGCAGCATAGGGAGAGAGAATCCCAAGCAGAATCCCCAACAAGCACAGAGCCTGAGGCTGGGCTCGATCCCGTCACCCTGAGATTGTGACCTGAGCTGCAATCAAGAGTCAGATGCTCAAAAGGTTGAGGGACGCCTGGGCGGCTCAGCTGGTTAAGCGGCTGCCTTCGGCTCAGGTCATGATCCCAGCGTCCTGGGATCGAGTCCCACATCGGGCTCCTTGCTCGGCAGGGAGCCTGCTTCCCCCTCTGCCTCTGCCTGCCTCTCTGTCTGCCTGTGCTCTCTCTCTCTAACTAATAAATAAATAAAATCTTAAAAAAAAAAAAAAAGGTTGAACCATCCAGGTGCCCCAGAACATGCAACTTTTGATCTCAGTGTCGTGAGTTTAAGCCCCATGTTAGGTGTAGAGATTACTAAAACAAACAAACTTTAAAAAGTAACTTCCCATGCCATTTTACTAGAAGCAGCAAAATTGATTGCATTGAAAACTCATGCTTGTTTTTAAATGGGACTGTTTCCCATGACTATCAGATTTTAAAAGTCATACATGGCATGGTTGGCCCTTAAGACATCCCAATGTATAATGCATGGAAAACAGACAACGAATTGTGAAGGATCTACTTATGATCACCTCGCCCATTAGCTTGTTGGGAAATGTATTTTATTACAGATAATAGTTCTCAAAACCCAAAGTTAGCTTGGTCAAATCATTAATAGCTACCTAACAAATATCTGAACCAAATGTTCTTTCTGGCATGTCATCTAATTTAATGATTGCTCCCCACATTTCGTTATCTCCTACACAGCAGGGTATAATTTCTAAATGTATAAATGATACAAAGTCAGTACTTTTTATCAAGTTGAATAGGAAAAGAATCTCATGTGCTGATTTACAAACTCTTGGTGTACTTGCAAATGTCAACATTTATATCTCAGCTTTTGAACGTAGGCAAAAACATTCCTTTTGTTTTAAAAATCGTGGATTTTTAAGATCTAGGATTAATCTAGAATTCCTTCGAATGAGACTTCAAAATTTAAATTTACTACCATGAAATGTTTTTGCTTGGGGTTCATGGGTCAGTCAGTTGGTTAAGCATCAGACTCTTGATTCTGGCTCACATCATGACCTCAGGGCTGTGAGACTGAGTCCCATGTCTGGCTCTGTGGTAGAGTTGCCTTGGTATTCTCTCTCCCTCTGCCCCGGCCACCCTCACACATCCATGTTCTCTCTCTCTCTGTCTCCCAGGGTGGAGAAAAAGTTGTTGTTTTTCTATTAAATGTGAAATTCAAAAATTAGCTCATTTTGCATGATCTGAACTTTAATCTGATATTAAATATTTCTGCTTTGCTGCAATCTATGAAAGCATGTTGTGTTTTCAAAATTTCGACACAAACCCAGGATGACTGTGAATAACGACTTAAAAAACTAAATTTTCTATCACAAAAGGCTTTTAGCTGTTTTATTATCAAATGTGAAATTACAGAAATAGCCCCATTATGTGAACTTTTAATAAACTTTTTAAAAAAATGTATCCTCTTTATATTGAAAGACAATTGCTCTATGCCCATTGATTTTTTTCTTTTCTGTAACTCATGAGTGTTTTGATTCCAAATGAGTTTTGTTTTGTTTTTGAGTGAGAGAGTGCAGGCATGAGAGGGGGTAGGGGTGGTGGGGTTGTGGGGAGGAGCAGGGGAGAGAGAGAATCTTAAGCAGGCTCCATAACCAGTGCAGAGCCCTAGGATCTCACAACCCGGAGATCATGACCTGAGCTGAAATCAAGAGTCAGTCTTAACCGACTGAGCCACCCAGGCGCCCCCCAAATGATTTTTCTATAGGATATTCTCTATAAATGATTATTTTGGAACCTATAAATAAAATGTTTCTTTTCTCTGTTCATTTTTTTAAAGATTTTATTTATTTGAGAGAGAGAGAGAGAATGAGAGAGAGAGAACATGAGTGGAGAAAGGTCAGGGGGAGAAGCAGACTCCCTGCCAAGCAGGGAGCCCAATGTGGGACTCGATCCCGGGACTCCAGGATTACCACCTGAGCCGAAGACAGTCACTTAACCAACTGAGCCACCCAAGGCTCTCTCTGTTCATTCTGTAGGTCAAAATATTTGAAACCATATGTCTGTGTGAGCAATGTATGTGTGTTCTTCATGCACTGACATTTTGAAATTCTGTTTAATGGTATCTTCATATTTAAAAAAAAAAAACAGATGAAACAGGGGCCTGCTTAAAGAAACCCTCTTGCTTCCACTAATGGATATTATGCAACTATAAATCCCAGAGTCAGGAAGTCCACTATGTTCCAATGGGGGAAGATGCCCAGGTCACACTTTGATTGAAAAATGCAAGGCATGTAACAGTACATATAAAACAGTACTTTTGTGAAGAAAAGGTGAGAAATAAGAATAAACATTCATAGGAGTAAAACTTCTCAAGCAATAGTGTTTAATGTATTTTGCTTTTTAAAACATTTTTTTAAAGATTTTATTTATTTGTTAGAGAGAGAGCGGGAGCGAGCACAGACAGACAGAGTGGCAGGCAGAGGCAGAGGGAGAAGCAGGCTCCCTGCCAAGCAAGGAGCCCGATGTGGGACTCGATCCCAGGATGCTGGGATCATGACCTGAGCCAAAGGCAGTCGCTTAACTGACTGAGCCACCCAGGCGT
>RCUC01084593.1:0-10664 GCA_003697995.1 Taxidea taxus jeffersonii
TTTTTTTTTTAATTTAAATTTTTAAAAAAGATTTTATTTGACAGAGATCACAAGTAGGCAGAGAGGCAGGCAGAGAGAGAGGAGGAAGCAGGCTCCCCGCGGAGCAGAGAGCCCGATGTGGGGCTCGATCCCAGGACCCTGGGATCATGACCTCAGCCGAAGGCAGAGGCTTTAACCCACTGAGCCACCCAGGCACCCCATAAAGCGGGAATTTCTTGCAGTGCTTTTCTGAGCGTAAAACTGTGACGATGCCTAGCTAAGCAGGTAGCACACATCAGACCTCCAAATGAGAGCGAGTGCACTACCGTGAGCTGTGAGTCTGGACCCTGCTCTCCTGTGCTCAAGTTTCTCTTTTGTGAGATGAAGGAACACTGGTGGAGGCATCCAATGAGAGACTAATAATCGTGAACTTTAAAAAAAAAATACTAAAAAAAAATGTCAGTACTAAAAAATGAACAGGATTGACTTTCCTTTGCTCATAAAACTCAAAGTGGTCACTTTTATATCTGCCCAGTCCATCACACGTGCTGGAAGTGTAAGCCATTTGGAAATGACCCGTACGGACAGAGAGGTGGGCTGTGGGGCTCTGTGGGTCAAACAAAGCTTCCAATGACTCCTCTTACAGAAAGATACTGTTTCCTGTATTTCCTTTTATGTAAAATTAGGGTGTTACTCAAAATGATACTTTGTATGTGCAGCTTTCCTTAGTTATTCCTTGAATAACCCCTTCTAAAGCTAGCTATTTCTGGTGTTCCCACAGGGAAATCACAGTGGGCTTGTGTAAATACCTCTCTCTGCACAGAATAAACTGGAAGAACTAGAACAGGGCAGATAATCATAACCCTTTTTCAAACTGGGAGACACCCCAGGGTTTAATGGGGGTTTATATTATGCAGTTAGTACACAAGCAAAATTTAGGCGCCAAATACTGTAAAACTTAAATACAGGTAAATTGAATGCTCTCAAAAATGATGTTAAACACGGCAAAAATACCACAGGTAAATGTGACCCAAATCATTGGTAAGTTTTAAGCCCCAGATACCCAGGCCCAAACTCATGATCACAAATTACATACAGAAAACTGCAAAAAGGAAGATGAACTATATCTTTATGGAGAATCGTTACTGTTAAGCACAGGAATGCCGGACTTTCTCCATTTCTACTGCCCTCTATGTACTTTCCACACCCAAGCTGTTCCTGAAAGTGTTGGAGATGTACTGCATGGTGGGAATTCCGGTGGTCAGTAGCGACATCCCCACTCACTCAGGCTCCTATCCTCATAGAAAAGATATACACATTCCTAGCTCCCCTGTTATTTAATGTCATTTCTTTCTATCAAAGCCCGTACTTCTCCTCTTATTATCTAAAATTTTACTATTTGTTAACCTTCTCTCTTTTCCCACAAGAATATGAGCACCAAGACTGCAAGAACTTGTGTTTAATGCCTCTATACTGAAATCCTACACTGGTTTTACTATTTTTGCTACATTGGGTATGTTTTGAGTACACAGTGTCTGACAGTTGAGGGATGTTCAAAAATTAGCATCAAGAGTAGTCTCTGAGCAAGAAAGGCATGATTGGAACAGTAGTGTTCTCTTTTTCTCACCTTTTAGGTTTTGTTCTCACAATTTACCTAAACTTATAGGCTCAGTGGCATCGTAAAGGAGATATTAAACATAGTTTACTCAGGAGTGAATTTACATATTTTCACTGAGGTTCTCTGTGGTAAATAGTGTCCATCAGCTCACTGTAGGAAATACACTGGTGTTTAGATAACAAGTGGGAAGGGCAACAGTTGTAGGAGACCAGTGCGGGCCTCGCCAAGTCGTATTGTGTTGAAGAGAAAAATACCAAACACTTCCACCAGACAAAGCAGTTTGATCATGATGGATCAAGACAAAGAAGGGTATTTTTTAACTATGTTTCTCAAAATGGGAAAAAAGACAATTCTGAGTCACAAAAATAACCAAAATTCTCTTCTTAAAAATATGACTGACTGGAGCTTCTTATAGGCTTAGCCCCACTACACTGGTAATCATAATCATTTTCTGGAAGTTAAAAACAATGGTAGAATTAAGTTTACCTCCACAAAGCATCCAGGACATCCAGAAACTTCTTGCCTTTACTGAATAGTAATCAAATCACCTAGCAAAAACCCAAATCATGTAAGTCCTTTTAAACACTCTCTTACTGAAAAATCCAGTCATTTAGGGTTTTCAGTCCTTTTTTAAGTAGAGCTCCATGCCTAGCTTGGAGCCCAACATGGGGCTCAAACTCACAACCCTGAGACCACGACCTGATTGAGAGTCATATGCTCAACCAACCAAGCCACTGAGGCGCCCGTTATTACTGTAGTTCATCACACCGCTGCTGACTGCTGATGGAAATGGTGCGTTTTATCTAGCAAGATGACACGGACCGAATGAGAAGTTAGTTTCATGACAGAGACTATACCTGTAAAAGAATGAAAAGTACCTCAGCATGTACACACAAGCTAATATTGAGAATGGATGCTAAATGACAAAGTTACAAAGCTGATCTGAAAATTCATAATTACAATGGGATATTTTAATATATACTCTTGGGAAATGAGAGACTCAGTATTTGGTAGCATACAAATTGTATTAAAACAGTTATTTTAAGATTTTGAGAGCGTGAACAAGCTCAAGAGCACAAGTCCGGGAGAGGAACAGAGGGAGAGAAAGCAGCCTCTGCCCCTCAACAGGGAGTTTGATCTCAGGACCCTGAGATTTTATTTATTTATTTGAAGTGAGAGAGAGATCACAAGTAGGCAGAGGCAGAGAGAGAGAGCAGGAAGCAGGCTCCCTGCTGAGCAGAGAGCCGGATGTGGGGCTCGATCCCAGGACCCTGAGATCTTGACCTGAGTTGAAGGTAGGCGCTTAACCAACTGAGCCACCCAGGTGCCCCAAGTTAATGTTTTAAGAAATGACTACAGAAGATTTTGTTTGACAAATGCATTGCTTTTAATGACAAACATACTTGAAGACATACTGAGGAATTACACACAGCTGTGAACTAAGGGAAACATCCATAATCGGCCTGATACAAGGGAGGGGTCAGTTCTCACAGGGAAGGACTGGGGCGGAGCAGTCGCGGCAGAGGACAGAAGTCCAAGGTGGTTCTTTTGGATGGCATCATTGTAGCTACCGCAGTGGAATCAGGAACACATGGTCACTAGCAGTATTACCAAAACAAGGTGTTTACTACACAAATTAGACCTTAAATGAATACACTATAGAGGACAGTCTGAGCAAAAGAGAATACTCCCAACCATGAAAGTTCAAATTAGTTGCCTGGGTGCAGGAGGGCTGGCAGGAAAATCCAAACTGTGATGGATCTTTGATGCAGAACTTGTGAAGGTGTATGTGGAAACCTGCACCTCTGAGAAATGGAAGTTGGGCAGTTAATTGTGGTTTTGATCAGGAAAACAGGTTGCAAGCAGGTACCTTCCAAGCTCATATACAGCTTCTATCTGTCTGTCAGCTCTGAAACCTAATGCCTCCAGTACTCCAGCCTTCCAAACCTCAAGCAAGTGAGGCTACAGGTAGAATCACAAAGGAAACAGATCCTAGAAAGTGTCACGTTATCCAGGTGACAAAAACTGGTTTTCTCCTAAGAAAGATGGAATATTTGATGGGTAATGGATATCCAGTAGCTGACAGAGGAGGCCAGTGGGAAAATCCCAACAAATACCAAAATGTCATTTATCAACAATTCTAAACCATTATTTTAAAATTAAACCTACTCGCACATTTAGATACCACTTCAATTCATCCATGGATCAAACTCCAAAATGGAAAGAGAAAAATGTTAACTGATTTAAGGAGAAAACAAATATCTATTAGCCTTTAAACAGTAATAAGAGTACTTACAGAATTATCTCACCTCAGTGTTCATTTTTGAAGGTTAAGTAGTAAATATCCACAGTCCAGAGATCCTCTTTAAGAATGAGGCACTGATAAAGACAATATATTTATAACTTTTATAATGATTGAGGTTACAGTTTTCTGGAACATTATTAGGGGTTAATTTGTATCAGGCTTTCTTATGGGATTGTATCAGGCTTTCTTATATTTGTTGGACTGTTTTCCAGTGGGGCTTTCACATGTGAGGATGAAGGTCAATTGACGTTTTTCCCACACTGCTTACATTCGGGAAGTTTCTATTCAGTATGAGATCTCTCATGCCTTCGAAATGAATTGGGACGACTGAAGGCTTTTCCACATTCTTTACATTTGTATGGTTTCTCGCCAGTGTGCATTCTCACGTGTCCTCGAAAGGTAGTGCGGTAAATGAAGGCCTTTCCACATTCCTTACACTCATAGGGTTTTTCTCCAGTGTGAGTTTTCTCATGTGTCCGAAAGGACGTGTAACAACTGAAAGCTCTACCACACTGTTTACATTCATAGGGCTTCTCTCCTGTGTGAGTTCTTTCGTGTATTCGAAAGGAACTGGGAAAATTGAAGGCTTTCCCACATTCCTTACATTTATAAGGTCCATCTCCAGTGTGCATTATCATGTGTGTTCGAACGCTTGAGGGAGAAATGAAGGCTTTCCCACACTCTTTACATTTATAGGGTTTCTCTCCAGTGTGCTTTCTCATGTGTCCCTGAAAGGTTGTGCGATAAATGAAGGTTTTGCCACATTCCTTACATTCATAAGGTTTCTCGCCAGTGTGTGTTCTTTCGTGTATTCGAAAGGAACTGGGCCAACTAAAGGTTTTACCACACTGTTTACATTCATAGGGTTTCTCTCCAGTGTGAGTCCTTTCATGAGATCGAAAGGAACTGGGGCAAATGAAGGCTTTCCCACATTCCTTACACTTGTAAGGTCCATCCCCCGTGTGTGTGATCATGTGGGTTCGAATGCTTGACAGAGAAATGAAGGCTTTTCCACACTCCTTACATTCATAAGGTTTCTCTCCTGTGTGAATTCTTTCATGTATCCGCAAACCTAGAGGAGAGCTGAAGGTTTTCTCACATTGTTTACATTCATACTGTTTCTCTGCTGTGTGAGTCCTTTCATGTCTTCGAAAGGAACTGGGACAACTGAGGGCTTTCCCACATTGCTTACATTCATAGGGTTTCTCTCCAGTGTGATTTCTTTCATGTATTCGCAGACCCAGAGGGGACCTGAGGGATTTACCACATTGTTTACACTGATAGGGTTTCTCTCCAGTGTGAGTTCTCTCATGTGTTCGCAATGAAGTGGAACAACTGAACGCCTTCCCACATTCCTTACATTTGTAAGGTCCCTCTCCTGTGTGAGTTATCATGTGTCTTCGATAAGTTGTGAGCCACGTGAAAGCTTTCCCACATTCCTGACATTCGTAGGGCTTTTCTCCAGTGTGAGTCCTTTCATGTCTGTGAACAGATTTGCGGTAACTGAAGGCTTTCCCACATTCCTTACACTTGTATGGCTTCTCTTCATATTCGTGATACTCATATGGCTTATGTCCAGTGTGAGATCTGATGTGCCTACTAAGGGATGAATGACGCACAAAGACTTTTCCACACACGCTACATCCACATGGTTTTACTCCAGAAGGCGTTTCCTTGTTCAGATTAAGATCTTGAGTCTGGATGATGGTTTCTCTCCACTGATGACCTTCAGGTGGTTTTATCCCAGAAGAACTTTTCTTATTCAGATTAAGGTCTGGAGTCTGGGTGATAGTTTCTCCACAATGATGACCTTCAAGTGATTTTACTTCAGAAGGCGTTTTCTTGTTCAGAATAAGAGCTGGAGTCTGGGTGATGGTTTCTCTACACTGAGGACCTTTGGGTGGTTTTATTCCAAAAGGACTTTTCCTGTTCAGATTAAGATGTGGAGTCTGGGTGATGGTTTCTCCACAGTGATCCTCTTTGTTTTCACAAGGTTTTTCTACCATGTGACTTCTGTAAAAAATGGGAAATGTATTAATGATTTCTTAGTAATTCATATTAGGATATTAGAATTACATTTTTTATAATTTATACAAAATGAAGGATCCTGCCCTTTCTGAGTTGTTTGAAAATTTAATATACTGAATGTTCTGTAAATAGGATTTGACCACAGCTATCATGTAAACAAAGATTATTAACATACAGCAATTTATTTATTAGACTGAGGGGGAGTGGCAAGCAGACAGGCTCCCCACTAAGCAAGGAGCCCAATGCAGGACTTGATCCCAGGACCCTGAGATCATGACCTGAGCCAAAGGCAGGCACATAACACACTGAGCCACCCAGGCATCTCAATATACAGGGTTTTTCTTTATGCTGTCTCCAAGTGGACAGTTTTGCAAACACTGAACACCTATGTCCTATTTAAGTAAGTATTTTCAGTGAAAAAAAAATTTAAGGATAAATTTGAACACTTGGGTTTTATTTATTTATTCAAAGATTTTATTTATCCATTTGACAGAAAGAGAACAAGTAGGGGGAGTGGCAAGCAGACTGTGAGGGAAAAGCAGGCAAGGAGCCTGAGATGGGCCTCCATCCCAGGACCCTGGGATCATGACCTGAGCTGAAGGAAGACGTAGAAATTGGTTTTAAAAAATTCATGTCATAGAAAGATTCTCATGTGGGACATTGCGTGACTCACCTTAGTTTTCTCCCCTGCGTATAGTACCCATCTTCAGTGTCATGATCTTCCCATTTTTTCCCTAAATGCAAATGGAGAAAAATAATTCCATATTTTTAGAAATTATAGAAAAATTACTGGATTTTAGGTCTATGTGAGCTTAGCTTACTAATGTACTCTTTTCCCACATGATAGAACAAGACTGATGATGGGAAAGAAATACTTATTCTCTAACTGCTAACGTTCAGTAAGAATGTCGTCATCTTTACCTATTGAGGCCAGGTTTCTGAAGGTTTCCCGCATCACATCTCTGTAAAGTTTCTTCTGCGAAGAATCCAGTAAAGCCCACTCTTCCAGGCTGAAGTTCACAGCCACATCCTCAAAGGTCACTGAATCCTAAAACATCCCAAATATGTTGACAGTAGCATACATGGGTCTGACAGCACTGGGGATTTAAACTCAATTTATAGGAAGGTTGTGTTATGTATGTGATTCTGTGGTCTCCAAACATTTACGTCTTGGTCATGAGAATTTACTTTCTGTTCACACTTCCTCATGAATTTAACAGCATCATGAACACATGCAAACTATTTACTCATCGTTACTGTTCTCTAATGGCGGGGTCTAGAGCACCTTGCAGAAATGAGTGAAATGCTATACAAATCAGGCAAATATTATTTTAAGCACACTAATTCCTGTTGAGAATCTCCTTCCTTCTTACGTACCATTTAACTCAGCACTCCATGACGTACGGGCTCAAGTCTGCACGAGGTTTTAATGAATAAAACACAGTGAAGAACAGGAAGCTTGTTCTAGTCCCATCAGCAAACACGAGAGTCCCGGAGGCCTGCGGAAATGCAACTTGTAACAAGGATCGGCTTTCCTTATCAGCCTGAAGTCCTCCAGGCCGTCAGAAGTAGCCAGATGTAGCTGGACAAATGAAAATATTCTTGTGAAGAAGCCGTACTCTGCACCCGTGTGGTACTTACTGCACTCCATTTCCCCGTTATCTCTGTCCCATTCACGGAGCCAGGAAGTTATTCAGAAGCTATGGCTCAGATCTCTCCACAGAAACCCCATCCAGTGAGCCTCAGGGCTGCTTCTCACTTTTTAGGACACATACTGAGATGAGAAGGTGCTAAAAGAACTTTTCTGGTCAAACTGTAACAGTGTCCTTGGCCCACGCTAACCCTGACGAGTATGTTAAGAGCTGCAGGTCATGAGGGAGTTCACGAACACAGTGGTTTGATGGTGAGTCTGTTCATGATTATTAAATACATAAAGGATTCAGCCGTGCTCTCCCCCAAAAGAACCTAAAATCTCCATTCTCCAATTTCAGGAGGAAGTTCCCGACCAGCCACTCTAGAGGGGCCCTCTCATTTTCTCTTATTTATGAGCTGCGACGTGGTGCACAGAAGGACCACAGCCAACCCCTGAGTACAGGAATCCCTTAGCTGAGGACACCAGGTACAGCCGAGAGGGCATAAGAGCATTCAGTCCGTAACTGAGGTCTCTGCGGAGGAAGGCAGGCCTCTCATGCTGGCAAGAAATGGCTTGAGAGACCAGGGAAAAGCAGGCAGACTTTTTTTCCCTGAGGTTGTGAGTGGACTAAAGGTTCACACAGAAGGGCAGGAGCCTGTATGAATGGACCCTCTTGCCGCTGCCAAAGCAGGAAGCACTAGGCTTTCTCCCTGTCTTGGACAGAGGCAGAAGAAGGAAGGATAAGTTTCAAAGCTGTGAGCAGTCAAACATCAAAAATCAGAGCCAGGGGGTGCCTGGGTGGCTCAATGGGTTAAAGCCTCTGCCTTCGGCTCAGGTCATGGTCTCGGGGTCCTGGGATCGAGCCCCGCAACGGGCCTTTCTGCTCAGCAGAGAGCCTGCTTCCCCCTCTCTCTCTGTCTGCCTCTCTGCCTACTTGTGATCTCTCTCTGTCAAATAAATAAATCTTTAAAAAAAAAATCAGAGCCAGAGACCTGGTTGTTGTTTGTCTGTCAAATAATGAACTCAGAAGCAGTCTCTCCCTCACAAGGAAAAAGCAAAAAACTTAACTCTTCTTATATCCCCCAGGAAGCTGAGGACACAGGGCAAAGCACAGTCTTCAAAACTGGAGACAGAAAAGAAACTATTTTGAAATATGCCCAGAATATTCTATTCTTTTTTTAAGATTTTATTTATTTACTAGAGAGAGAGAGATCGAGCACAGGCAGAGAGAGTGGCAGGCAGAGGCAGAGGAAGAAGCAGGCTCACTGCCGAGCAAGGAGCCCGATGTGGGACTCGATCCCAGGACGCTGGGATCATGACCTGAGCCGAAGGCAGCCGCTTAACCAACTGAGCCACCCAGGCATCCCAGAATATTCTATTCTTAACAAGGCCTGTCCTCAGAAGAATCTGTTTCACTGGGGCCTAAGCAAACAGGAAAAAAAAAGAACACAATATCCAAGAACTTTGAGATAATGACGAGGATAAAATACACAAAACGGGACTACCCGATGGAAAAGAAAGGAACAGAAAAAGTGAAGCGATAATCACTGCCTCTTCCTACCTACCATTCAAGACAAGCTAAGATAACACAAAAGGGACAATGAAGGGGAAAAACCCCCAAACAACTGAAAATGCAAATTCGAGCACATCCTATTCAAACTGTAGAAGAATAAAAAATGGAGAGAATATGGTGAAAGAAGCCAGGGGTGGGAGGGGAGGGGGGAGAAGAAACCTCAGTCACACTGGAACAAAGGTAAGAACTAAACAGGACTTCTTTCCAAAACCATTTCAGCAAGAGAGAGACTGGAGTGAAACACTTAAGGTGCTGAAAAGTAAAAAACCACTACCCTACAGTTCTGTTAGAACTGTTCTTCAAAAATGAAGAAATAATGACTTTCTGAGGCAAAAATTGAGGAATTTGACATGAGTACACCTGTTTTTCAAATAACAACATGAGAAGAAGTTCACTGGGAGGTACATAAGAAAGGTAGAGCATTAGGAAAGAAACTAATGGAGGTAAAATACCTTTTCTTTTACTAACAAATCTGACAGACCTCACTTTTGTATTCAGTAATAAGCTTTTGGGTAAGTGAAATGAATGACAATGTTACATGGGCCAGGGAAAAACTAGGAATATTCTGACATGAGGTAGAGAAAATGCTCAGTTAAAGCCAGAGAAGGCAGAAAAATGGCAGAAGACAGACAAGGACAACCACAAAAAAGCACTGTAGATACTGATCAACATTATCAATAACCACTTTAAACATCAATGGTCTAAATCCTACAGCTGAATGATACTCTAACAGCACATTAAAACACACTAAAGATAAAGACACAAATACATGTAAAAGGGAGAAAGATGTACCACACCAACACTAACCAAAAGAAAGCTGGCAGAGCATGTTAATTTCAGACAAGACCTACGTCAAAGCAAGGACATTTCAGATAAAGAGGGAATCATGTAATGATCACTGGGTTAAATCTCCAAGAAAATGTAACAACCCTTTCTGTGTATATAACAGAATAGCAAAGTACGTTAGGCAAAAAGATGGACCCGACAACAACCCCATATCAGGAACGCAAAAGTTCCAGCAAGAAGAAAATCAGGAAGGATTAGTTACATGAAACAGCACCAATGAGCAACAGGTTTCACTGAAACCCATGGGCTATATCATGAGCAGCAAATCTCCATTCTTCTCAAGTGCACATGCAACCTTCAAGACAAACCACCTTCTGGGCTATAAAACACCTTAAATTTGAAACAACAGAAATCCTACATATATGTTCTCAGGAAATAGCAGCATTAATCTAGAAATCAGTAACAGGAAAGTAGTTGGAAAACCCCAAAGGCATGGAGATAAAAACTTCTAAATACTGGGATCAAAAAAGTATGAATATTATTTTGAATGATATGAAAATAGAATTTATCAAAAGTTGCCTGGGGGCGCCTGGGTGGTTCAGTGGGTTGGGCCTCTGCCTTCGGCTCGGGTCATGATCCCCGAGTCCTGGGATCGAACCCCGCATCGGGCTCTCTGCTCAGCGGGGGGCCTGCTTCCCCCCCACCCCACCTGCCTCTCTGTCTGCTTGTGATCTCTCTCTCT
>RCUC01084602.1:0-22391 GCA_003697995.1 Taxidea taxus jeffersonii
CTGAGGGGGGTGGGGGGGAGAGGGGGTGGGAGAGGGTGGTGGGGTTACATTATATGTTTAAATAAAGCTTAAATAAAAAAAACAAAAAACTTTAGAAAAACAGAAGAAATATTGTGGCAGCATTAGTGACAAGGGTCAAGGAAGTTCACATTTTTTTAATGAGCCTTGCCAATTTGCAAATGAGGATATTGCATCTACAAATTTCAGATTTAATTTAATTACTGAGGTTCTATAGGACAAAAATGCCTGACCAACTTCCCTGAAATTGATCTCTTCTGTAATAAAATGTGTATTATTTTTTTAAAGGGTAGTCTGTGATTTAAATTCTTGTTCACATCAAAACCATCAGTTATCATTCATTTCTTTTCCTACCTTTTCTGTGTACTTTACTAAAAAGTACCAAAGATCTCTACAAGCAGTACCAACAGGTTCATCAATTATGGAATAAGATAATAGAAAGCATGAATGACCTAAAAGAGACAAATGATTCAAAATAAGTTGTCGGGTTTTTTTTCACCATATAACACTGAGAAAAATTAGAAAATACTTGCCAGTGTATTCATTAGAAAAGTTGAAAGACTGAAAAAAGTCAAGTTCATAAGAGAATTCTAATAGATCTCTATGATAACGTGGTTCTGGGGAAAAAAATCTCAGTAGAAAATATACTCAGTCAAAATATCATTTAATTATGAACTAAAATTCAGAAGTTGGAAGGGCAACAGTTAAAAAATAATAAAATTTTAAGGGTGACCTTGGTGGCTCAGTCAGGTTAAGCATCCAACTCATGATCTTGGCTCAGGTCTTGATCTCAAGGCTGTGAGTTCAAGCCCTATGTTGGGCTCCACGCTGGGCATGGAACCTGCTTAAAAAATAAAAAATCTAAAAAAGTAAATAAAATTTCCTCATCTTATAGAAAAGGGAACTCAACCACTACTGTGACTTGTGATAATATAATTAGAGAATGATCTGTGTTTTAAAATTGTAAATGAATACTCTAGGAGAATTAAAGCAGACTATTTACTCTTCAAATCACCAAAGAATTAAAAATAAACATAAAATGGTAAGAACATAAGTTAAAAAAATATTAACAAAATAAAAGTGGAAAATCTGAAAACAAAAAGAATGAATATTACACTTTTCAACATGACAGTGAAATACATAAAAATAATTTCAACCACAGTCTACCAAATTTATCCTGGATACATACTTTTATCATAAGTGTTTTTGGAGTTCACAGAGCAGGATAATTTTCTGACCCTATAAATGTTATTATATAGAGGTCTTGAGGTAATTAGCTCATTATATTAAAAAGAAAGAAAAAAGTGACAATGTAATGGGTTATTACATTCAAATTAAACTCAGTATTTCATTATGATTTAACTTGCATTGTACAGTGACTCAGTTTTTGTATTTTGTATTTGGATTCATTATATTATTTATCATAATCAAATGATATTGATTCAATTTTTTAAAAGCTGTCATTATAAAAACATATTGAATTAATGCCCATGTATAGACATTTAAACAGCTAATACAAAAGATCTTTTTGTCAATGAGTGCAGATTTCCCTTTTCAGCTAAAAATAAAAATGAAATGTGCTACAGAGAAAAGACATTGACTTCCAAACCAGGATGAGAGTTCTGGAAAGTGAATATACTTTCAATATGTGTAAGGGAAGAGTTTGCTTTCAATTTATAGGAAGCTAAATCTTGGAAATCAGTTGAAATAGGGTTGTTACATGACCACTGTTTTCTGAATTATACCTTTTGAGTGCCATATTTCCTCTTGCTGTAGGATCTTTGCACATGCTGTTCCCTCTGCCTAGGACACTTTTCTTCTCTCCCCACCTCTTCAACCCCTGCCCTTTCTTCAGATCTCACCTTAATAATTTATTCTTTAGGGGCTTTTTTTGAGCTTCTTAAGAATATCTATTTCCTCTTTTATGTGTTCATCACATCATTTCATTAATTTAATGAATAATTACCATATTTCATTGAAACTAAGACACTGGTGATGGTAAGATATACCTTATGTTATGCATTATCATTTAGAAAGACAATGTGATGCCAATTAACTATGACACAATGTTTCATATTCAGATTAGTTTACCCTTACAGAAAGAGCTCTTTCAGAAATAGCTAGACCTACTTTTACCATATATCCCTCTTGCACATACATAAAAAAGAACTTTAAAATGAAATAAATATATTCCTAAAATGTTCACATTCAGAATTCAACTTTCAGTTCCTTTTCAAGTTAGAAAGATCAATACCCATGTGTTTCCACATGCTGTTGTCTTTTAAGCCATCGAAAGCATTGTTGGTACAGTGCTTCCTAAAAGTTTGCTCCAAGATTTAAGTCATTGGCTTTTAAAAGTTTGCTCCAAGTTTCTACTTCACTGGAAGACTTGCATAGGTAATTTATTGAGTTTACCAGATGGTTTCAAATTAAGTTTTTCTGATATTATCAGGACTCATTCTTTTCTCAAATGGACCTGAAAAACTGTCTAATCAAGCAACCAAAAATAAACATGTCCAAGCACGTTTAGATAATAACTGTCACACCCTCAGTTAGTAAATATGGCATCTTCAATGATAAGGATAGCCTGCTTCCCAAAATATGAAGCTACATAATTTACATTGATGAAATGTGCTATGTATGCTAATGTCCCAAGCCTTGTTTTAAGCACTCTATGAGTATTAATTCTTTTCATCATCATGACAATCCTATGTGTGTACAATTAATAGTTCCTTTTCAATAAAGAAGAAACAATCATAGAGGTTAGGTAACCTCCTCAACAGTCAGAAAGTGACAGAACTTTGTACAGTACTGTGTATCTTCTATAAGTTGAAACAAAGTTGTAACTTACATTCCCTGTTTCAAAAATGAATTCTTGGGGTGTCTGGGTGGTTCAGTCAGGTCATGATCCTGGGTCCTGGGATCAGGTCCCACATCAGGCTCCTTGCTCTCTCTCCCCCTGCTGCTCCCTCTGCTGTTCTCTCTTTCTCTGTCAAATAAAATCTTAAAAAAAAAAAAGAAAATTAATTCTTTCTATTACTAGATTGTGAACTCTATGAGGGCATATTGTTCTGTTGGACCCCAGGGGATAACACAGTGTTTGATACAAACTGAAAGCCCAGGAGAGATACTTGTTATAGACTGAGGATAGATATTCTTCTCTGCACTTTCTCTAACCTCAGTATCTTTCCTTTCCTTCTTTTTTTTTTTTTTCTTAAGATTTTATTTATTTATTTAACAGACAGAGATCACACAAGTAGGCAGAGAGGCAGGCAGAGAGGAGAGGGGAGAAGCAGGCTCCGTGCCGAGCAGAGAGCCCGATGCGGGACTCGATTCCAGGACCCTAGGATCATGACTTGAAAATAGAGCTATCCTATGACCCAGCAATTGCACTACTGGGTATTTATCCTAAAGATATAAATGTAGTGATCTGAAGGGGCACATGCACCTGAATGTTTATAGCAGCAATGTGCACAATAGCCAACCTATGGAAAGAACCTAGATGCCCATCAACAGATGAATGGATAAAGAAGAGGTGGTATATATATACAATGGAATACTATGCAGCCATCAAAAGAAATGAAATATTGCCATTTGTGATGATGTGGATGGAACTAGAGGATATTGTGCTGAGTGAAATAAGTCAATCAGAGAAAGACAATTATCACATGATCTCCTTGATATGAGGAAGTTGAGAGGCAACATGAGGGGCTTATGGGGTAGGAAAGGAATAAATGAAACAAGTTGGGATTGGGAGGGAGACAAACCATAAGAGACTCTTAATCTCACAAAACAAACTGAGGGTTGCCGGGGGGAGAGGCGGAAGGGAGAGGGTAGTTGGATTATGGACATTGGGGAGGGTATGTGCTATGGTAAGTGCTGTGAAGTGTGTAAACCTGGAGATTCACAGACCTGTACCCTTGGGGATAATAATACCATTATATATTAATAAAAAAATTTAAAAAAAATTTTTGTAATCTAGCATTATCTGAAAAAAAGAATATATTTCCTCCTACGTAGTATAATTTGAGGAAAGTCAAGAGATTTTCCACTTGAGATGATCTTCTTAAGTGATCAATGAAAGCCAACTATTAGTGATCTACACTTTTGTGTATGATGAAAAATGTTTGACATTTTTCTCTCTTAGAGGTCCTCTTTTTAAGATGTAAATATGTGTGATAAGTGTGATAGGTTACATGATATTGTGTAAATTTGCTAAGCTTGTCTCTCCTATTGATAAGCCGAGAAAGATGGATTTATTTATTTATTTATTTATTAAAGATTTTATTTATTTATTTGCTAGAGAGAGAGAAAGAGCGAGCACAGGCAGACAGAGTGGCAGGTAGAGGCAGAGGGAGAAGCAGGCTCCCTGCCAAGCAAGGAGCCCGATGTGGGACTCAATCCCAGGACGCTGGGATCATGACCTGAGCCGAAGGCAGCCACTTAACCAACTGAGCCACCCAGGCGTCCCGAGAAAGATGGATTTAATATGAGGACTCAAGATGTCTCCTATGGGAATCAGAGTTAATTCAGATTAAATTCAAATCTAAAATACAGGATTAAATTCAAATCTAAAATACACACAAACACACACATACACACACACACCAAACCAAACCAAACCAAACAAAAAACAACCCCCAAATCCCTCAAATCTCACCCAACCCAGATGGTTTTAACTCCTATTGAAGTATATAGTATACACTATATACTTCAAAGAAAAATGTGCCATTCATAAGTGTATAGCCTATGGGTTTTTACAAAGTAAGCACACATTAACAAAACAGAACATTATCAACATCCTAAAATGCCTAGTCACTATACCTTCAAGAACGAAACTTCCTGACTTCTTTTATCATTGATTACTTTTGCCCATGTTTACACCTTATATACAGAATCCTGATGTGTTCTCTTGTGTATGGCTTTTTTCACTCAATTTGTGTTTGTGAGATTCACTTATATTTTTATGTGTCATCATAGTCCATTCATTCTCATTGCTGTATTGTATTCCACTGGATAAACACAGCATGATTCATTTATCCATTTTATTATTGATAGGTGTTTGCATATTTTCCAGTTTGGGATTATTATAAATAATACTGTTATGAACCTTGTATATGCCTTTGATAAAAATAGATATTAATTTATTCTGGGTATATTCATAGTAGAATTTGGGGGCCATGTGGTATATGAAATGTCGGCTTCAGTAGATAAGGCAAATATTTTCTGAAGATGTTACACTGGGACACCTGGTTGGTTCAGTCAGCTGGGTGTTCAGCTCAGTTTGGCTCTGGTCATGATCTCTGGGTTGTGAAATCAAGCCCTACAGTCGGAGCATCATGGTGGGCTCTCTGCTTCCTGCTCAGCAGAGTCTGCTTGAAATTCTCTCTCTCCCTCTCCTTCTGCCCTTCTCCCTGCTCTCTCTCTCTCTCTCTCTCTCAAATAAGTAGTAAAGTCTTTAACAAAATTATGAAGAGGTTTCACTATCTACCTTTTCTTTTTCTCCCACCTCCTCCTTCTTTTTTTTCTTCTTTTTGGTGGTAGGAGGGCCCATCCCATTTGTCTTGCCTTATCTAGAAGGATTTCATGGCATATCAAGTCCTTCATTCAATATGTGCATACTGTGAATGTGCCAGGTATAAGGAAATATCAATGTCAAATTTTAAGCTTCTGGATTGAAAATATGCTTGCATATCCATCTCCCATTCAGTCACCATAGAATCACTGGAAATTAACTGGTAGAGGTATTATTATTCTTTTATATATTTGGATTATGAAGGTCAGGGAGACCAAATGGCTTAATCTTCACAGCTGATAAAGGCAGTACTTGAACATGGACCCAAGAGTTCTGACAACACATCCTATGATTATTCTACTTTGCCATGTCACCTCATCTTAAGGATATGACATATTATCTTCTATCAGTCTACTTGTCGTTTGTGAGAAGGTTGAGAGTGGGATACTTAGGAAATCATTTTAGTAATCAAATGTACTCCATTGTGACATCAGAGAAGTAACTTCTACTTATGGCCTTCTACCATCTGACCTGTAGGATTGCTGGGTGTAGGCACAGTTTGGGGGTAAGGAGGTTAGTTCTCCTTCAGCATGTCCTGAAGTAACCCAGAGGTGAAAGAAAGCCTAACTTTTCTAGTGAGGCAGGTAAAAGCATTCCCTTCGAGGTAGAGGAGACAGGGAGATGAAGCCAGCATTGTCCACCCTGAGCAGCTCTGTTGTTTCTGAGAACTCCTTATTTCACAGACTCTATTTTTTTCTCCCTAATCTAATTTTATAAATCAGTAACTATTTTATCATCTAAAACAAAAGAAGCTTTGACTAATGAAATTTAGTCTTGATGGAAAGATACTCCACTAAGATGGATTGTAAGAGGGAAAAGATAGAAAATAAATGGGAATAAAATGTATTTTTGCTCAAATGTTGGTACAAGTTAGAAATATGATATCAAATATTACCACGTAGATGAAAAATCCCATTACAAAGCATTTTTCCTAAAGACAAAAATCAAGCCAAATTGCACTTTTTATGATATCCATACATTTATATCCGTGATCCTAGAATCATTCAGGGTCCTGAACGATGTGCTTTAATTGCACACAAAAGTACTGGAACAATCTTTTGTTTCTTTATTTACCTCTATTATAAAATGTCTTGGCAGACTCAGCCATTAACATTTTCTGCTTTCTCAAGAAAAAGATAATTTACCCGCTTAAAGATATTAGGCTCCTGTGTATTGTTTTTCTCCATTTGGTATTCCTGATTCCCCCTCTGAGCGCTCGAGTGCTTGCAATCAGGGCACAATGACACTCCCTAATAACAGCTGAACCACCGCACCCGTCATAATGCTCTGCGGCTCCCACATTCATGAGCACAGAGCCCCAGCTCTGTGGAAAGCATCCCAGAGCGGAGGCTGGCTTCTCTCCGCAGCTGCATCTGCTTCCCTTCTCCCCCTGGAGCAACTGCTATGAAATGTAACTCCTGCTGAGCACATGGAGCCCCACCTTGAGCCTTTTTCTCCTGATAGTCTCAGATCCTAAAATTCTCCTTGAACTCAAATACTCAGACTCCAGCGGCCATTGGAACAATACCGGTACTCAGAAATACTGCTCTTATTTTCATTAAGAGTATTTTTCCACTGACGTTAATAGTTACAAAAGGTTAGTGTGACTTTTCTGGGCAGAAAAATCTATTTTGATTTTTCTAATAGGTGGTATCTTTGAAAAAAAAAAATAAAGGTCATTTGAATGCAAAGATTGCCCATATTGGAGGAGTTTTGACACTTTGTCAGTTGTTTTATTTTATAGTGCCCTATCTTCATCCTCAAAGTAAAGCATGTCATGTTTTATTTTTATTGCATATGAATTAAAAATATTTGGCTGTTGAAGATCAAGAGATGGCATGATCCTCTTGAAGTAATGAAGAATTTGTGAAGTAAATCACAAATCAGAATTTTTTTAACTAAATTAAATCACAAGATAGGATGGAATTCCTTCTTAGAAATAACAGAATCATCAGATTTCTCTTGGCTATTTTGAGTCTTTGGAGGAAGATCGTATTCAGCATTCATGAGACTGTATTGTGGCTGGGCTCCCTTTCCACTATAATCTCTTCGTCCAAATTGCAACAATATAAATAGGACATGGGGAAAGGATGGAGGGATACATCTTTTGATTTTTAAAAAAATCCATAATAAATGGATGAAATCTTGAAAAAAAAAATCCATCCTTTTTCTCTCCCGTCAGTACTTCTAATGTTTTATTGGCCTAATACCATTCACATCTGCTTATAGTGTCCCATTTTTCCAAGCACTATCTGACCGAGTCGATCATCTAGTGTAAAAACCCTCTGAAAACAGTGATCATCCCACGTACCACCCAGCAGCGACCAATGACGCAGCAAAGCTTGCGGTAAATATCTATTGAATAAATGAATGATTAAAAGCATGAATATAGGATTTTCCACGTGCTTAGACTAGAATTTTACCCTAGGAATGCCTATTATTTTAATGATAAAATGTAGTTCTGCATAATTTCAGTCATTTTTAAAGGTGTGAGTTTCACTTGTTCCTCAGCTATGGCCAGTACCCACTAAAGATTAACAGATGTGTACACTGAGGTAAAAATCATCACTGATTTACCTCTGATCTTCTCACCTCCTCTTTCACTAACCAGACCGTTAAGCTATGAACTGGGCTCTGTTCCTCACCATGCCAGGCTGAACTAGTGCTGAGCTGTTGGCTGGGTTTTGTTCTGTAAGAGGTATTAGTCCAGGGAGGAAACAGAAGTAAAATATTTCAGACACTTCCTATGCTTTCCTTTAAGCCCTTTCAACGTCCTTTTACCCCAGTCTCTTTGTAATACCCGTTACCATAACCAGACCTTCTGGAAACAACCCCTTTAGCCTAAAATACAAGTGTTCAGGAGTCCCTGTCTTCTGGGCTGCATATCCAATCTCATTGGATTTTTTTCTCAGGCATTACCAATGTGCATTATGTGTTTGTTTTCTTCCCTCCCTTTTAGTAGTAGAAATTACATATAAAGCTCAATGTTTTTACGAACTTCATCATTACCTCTCAGAGGGTTTGGAGGATCAGCTAACTAACATATAGAGGGACCAGGGATACCTTTGGGGCAAGACATAATATTAATTACTGGCATGTACTTCCTATCTCCTTTGTAATAATACCATTTCTGCTGCCTGACGAGCACCTCCACTAGAGCCTGGAGGAGCTCTCATTCTGCAAGCAGGAATTCAGCCAAAATTACCATCTAAAGTCAGAAAAGTATTTCAGCAACAGAGGGGTCTTTGTGTGTGCAGAGTCTCCTGCATGTGGCTGGTTGGCATGGCCAGTCGATTGTGGGATACCTGTGGGCACCAGCCAGGTAAGGCAACAGACCAATGAGGAAACCTCATCCCACCTCCGCAGATGGGTACAGCAGGGATCTGAGATACAGGGATAAGTGTGTGGGGTAAGGCAGTGTCGGTGAAGATAATGGTCCTTCACAGATAATCCAGCCAGGCAGCTCAAGCCAACAACGCATTTTATATCTTTCATTTTTACAAGGCACTGGTGAGAGCGCACGCACACACACACACACACACACACACACACACACCCCATGCTGGCAAAACAGAGAAGTGACTATACAAAGCTACAAAACAGCAACTGTTTTTTTTAATTTTAATTTTAGGTTTAAATCACTGCAAGCAAGCTTGCTGCTTCCTCTTTTTTGTTTGTTTGTTTTCTGTTCAAATTTGGCCCAAATATCCATGGCAGAGGGAAATGAGATGGAGAGTGAGAGTCGGGCTTTCTTCGTTAGCTGCTTCTAAATCCTCTCAGCCCTACAGGAACCCTGATCTGTGTATTCTGAAAATGGCAAGAGATACGTACTGTATATTCAAATAATATAGCAGTAAAACCAGGATTCAAGGGTTGTTAATCTCAAACATATTATGGGATTGCAGAGCAACTAAGGTACTGAGTGTCTCCATTTTAATTACCACGATTGGCAGAGGAATCCAATTATGTTGCTGTGTCCCCAACATAACCCTTTCTGTCTTTGTTTGCTACTCAGCTATTCTGAGCATGTTTTGATCACCTTTATTTGTTTGTTGTGTTTTGTTTTCTAGTATGCAAGCCTTCTGCTCTAATTTGAGAGATATTTTTGGAGGTTTTGTTCTCATCGAAAGAGCTGCTCATCTTCCTCTTGTAAATGTGAAATGTTTCATGTTAAGAATATTTTTTTCTTTTATCATTCCCTAGTGGAATTGAGGCAATGAGGATGACTGGCTTCCCATATGTGCCAGACCATTGTTTGGATCTGATGGTTACAGGCACAAATTAGTCTTATTTAGAGCTCTGACATCACTGGAAATTTCAGTCTAGGAGTACATTTTTATTCCATATGAATTCTTAGTGCATTGCAAAGAAAGGATCCTTAGACTTTCTGCTTCTGAACATCTTTTCATGTCCCAGGACTGAATATAAATAAAATGTTTAATTCAAATGATCACTCTTCATTGAAAGTTGGGCCAAAACATTATCTGCATGGATAATGAACACTTTTATGATAAACATTAAATTAGTCACCAAGTTCTTTCCTGTCCTCTGTTTTCACTGAAATCTAACCTTTCATTTCCACTCCTGTTGCCAATACCTGCTTTAGCCTTCAGTGCACTTCCACAAATATTTCAGTAATTTTCTAATTGATCTCTCTGTTTGCAATCTGTCCTTGCTCTTTCCCTCACTCCCATTTTTTCCTCCAAAGCACAAGCATGGCCAGCTCATTTTCCTGCTCAAAAATTTTACAAGGTACCCTGCTATCTATAAAATATCACTTACTCCCTTCACCTGACGTTCAGAATCTTCTCTGGCATGGCACTGATCTAACCTTTCTACCTGCACTCTATTTCCTCATATCAACGCTTCCACCAAACTCCATTATCAACTCTATCTCAATGGGCAACGTATTTGCCTAACACTGACTTACTGTTTTACTCGTGCTCTATTATTAGGCAAAAATTGGGTTTTACCTCCATTTTCTTATATTCACCAGATCTTGTTCTTCAGAATTAAGGATAATTAGCTATTAGGGCAGTCTTTATGATAATACATTTTTGTAACCTATCTTGGGCTTGTCTTATCTTTATTATGTTCATAGTGATCTCCTCCAGCATATTTTGAACTCCTTGAACATAAAGGTTATGTTTTATACATTGCTGTATAACCTCCATTGCTTTGGTACTCTGGCATTCCTATAGGTACTCATTCATTCATCCAACAAATATTCATTGAGCTCCTATTTAGTATCAAGTGCTGTGCTGCATGCTAGCGATGTAATAATGAACATAACACACAAAACTTCCTGTGCTTATGGAATATATATCCCATTGGAGGAGAAAAGATAAGAAATAAAGGACATTAGTAAATATGTAGAACTGGGGAAGAAAATAAAACTGTGAAAAGGGTGGGGAAATGTCATTGTACATAGGGTGACAGAGGGGAAGGTGATATTTGGAAAAGTAAGAAAGCTGAAAAAAGTATAAGATAAGGTTGTGGGACACCTGAGGAGAAGAGATTTGCAGGCTGATACAACAGCAAGGGCCCTGTGAAGAAGTTGCTGAAGGTGAAAGAGTAAAGGGGAGAATAGGACCAGGTGAAACAGAATTATGGGGTGGATGCGATGGACAGTGATGAGCAGTCATACAGTAACCTGGAGTTAATTGTAAGGACCCTGGCTTTAATTTGAATATTATGGCAGGTTATTGTCAAATTTAGGCTGGAAAAGAAAATGGTGTGAAATATAATTTAAAGTATCACATCAGTTTCTGAAATTGTAATGGATTGAAGGGGGCCAAGGATGGAAGCAGAGGGAAGAGTTAGAATATTATGACTACTTGAGCTTGAGTAAGTTGGTGTGGTACATTCTGGGTATAACTGTATAGGATCTCTATTAACTTGTCTTTCTAACTAATAGCATAAATGCCAAAATAAATAAATAAATCAATAAATAAGCTAGATATACAGTCTGTGGTCTTGAAGAAGACTCTACCCCTCATCTTTGTCTATTACGATGATGCTCTGAATGACAAAGTTAACTAAACAATATATATGTGATCTAATCAAAATGAGATGAAGAAGGAGGAGGAGGGCAGGGGGAAGGAGAAAAACAAAAAAATCCTCTCTGACTCTTGTTACACTGAACCATGACTGCCACTTGCCCAGTTGATAGTAGTTGATAACAGGAAATATGTCATAGCAAGTTGTTACAGCTTCTTTGATGAATTGTTTTCTGGGTATCTTTTTTTTAGGCATATGCTTCCTAAAAGAAAAAATTAGATTATTTTAATTCTATTCTTTTTTTTCCATTTAAGACAGGGAATACTTTATTCAAACTCACCAGAGAAATGGTCAACTTGAGTCTACAGCAAAGCATCATGTTTTGTTTTCATTTTTTTTTGTTTTCTTTTTTTACTTATTTAAACTCAATTTAGTTAATATATACTGTATTATTAGTTTCAGAGATAGAGTTCAGTGATTCATCAGTTCCTTACAACACTCGGTGCTCATTACATCAAGTGTCCTCCTTAATACACATCACCCAATCACCCAATTACTCCACCCCTCAACCAAACTCCCCTCTAGCTTGGGTAGATATAACAAAAAATCGTGTTTTAAAGCATAGATCAGTAATTGTGTGTGAGAGTATACACTGTTACATACAAATTAGCTGGTCGGAGCACAACATTTCAGTGTTTAAAACAGAATAAGCTTCCCTGTAAAAGCAGCACCTTTGTGACCTTTTTTTGGGGGGTGAGGGGGCGGCTGTTCGGTTGATTGACTGATTTAGTTCAGTTAGCCAACATATAGTACATCATAGTTTTTAATGCAGTGTTCAGTGATTCATTATTTGTGATAAAGATGCAGTTCATATATACAATGGAATATTACCAACTGGTCAGAAAAGATGAATACTTAACGATTTGCACCGATGTGGATAGAACTGGAGGGGATTATGCTCAGTGAAATAAGTCAAGCAGAGAAAGATAATTAACATATGGTTTCACTCATATGTGGAATATAAGGAATAGCACAGATGACCATAGGGGAAGGGAGGGAAAACTGAATGGGAAGAAATCAGAGAGGGAGACAAAGCTTTGTGACATCTTTAATTTTAGTAGTCCTTTCCTTCTTCACCCTTTCCTTCAACAGAAACCACACCAACCTCCTTATAATCCTTCTTAAGAGCAGACATGTTTTCATAGACCTCAGAAAACTCTCCTTCCTCCATGGCCTCATCCACATACCAGTGAACAAAGGCATGCTTGGCATCCACCAGGTCAAACTTGTGGTCCAGGAAAGCCTAAGCCTCAGCAGTAGCTGTGGTGCCACTCAGCATACACACACTTCACTGTACTTTGGCAAGGTATCTACCAGGTAGCACATTGGAAGACTGGGAATCATTGCCAACTTTGAAGCTAGAGGGGCACCTGTCCACAAAGTGGATAGTACACTGGTCCTGATGGTGGCAATGGCAATGTTGACATCTTTTGGAACCATGTGTCCATGGTACCACAGGCAGCAAGCTATATATTTACCATGGTGAGGGGCACATTTCACCATCTGGTTGACTGTCTCAAAGCACACGCTGGTGATCTCTGCTACAGAAAGCTGTTCATGGTAGGCTTTCTCAGCAGAGATGGCAGTAACATATATGACCAGAGGAAAGTGGATGTGGGGGCAGAATACCGGGTGGTCTGGAATTCTGTCAGATCAACATTCAGGGCCCCATTAATTCTTAGGGAAGCAGTGATGGAGCACACAATTTGACCTATCAACCTATTCAGGTTAGTGTAGGTTAAGCATTCAGTATTAAGGTTTCTATAACAGATGTCATAGATGGCCTTATTGTCTACCATAAAGGAACAATTTGAGTGCTCCATGGTGATGTGGGTAGGGAGGATGGAGTTGTAGGGCTTAGCTACAGCTGTGGAAACCTGGGGGGCTGGATAAATGGAGAACTTCACCCTGGACTTTTTGCCATAATCGACAGAGAGAGGTGATGAGAAGGTCAATGATCTCCTTGCCAATGGTGTAGTGTCCTTGGGCACAGTTATTAACAATATCTTTCTTGCCTATGATGATATGCTCAGGGTGGAAAAGCTAGCAGTAGGTGCCATTGTGAACTCCATCCATTACTGTGGGTGCCAGGTCTACAAATACTGCCCTGGGCACATGTTTGCCAGCACCCATCTCACTAAAGAAGGTGTTGAAGGAGTCATCTCCTTCCCCAGTGGTTTTGTCACTTGGCATCTGACCGTTGGGCTGGTTGCCATGTTCCAGGCAATAGAGCTCCCAGCAGGCATTGTCAATCTGGACACCAGCCTGGCCAGCATGGATGGAGATGCATTCATGCATGGTTGCTGCTTTGTGCCTGCCAAGCAGATGGTGGAGAAGAAGAGGAGAGCTTGTTGCCTCTTACAGTGTGACTCTCAAGTGGTTGATATAAGAGGACCTCTTAATTCTATTCTTAAAATTCAGCTATTTTGTTTAGTCTGCAGATATAAAAATTCTCTTTACTTGGCTGCTCTATCAATTCTCTCATATGTGAATCAATAAAAATATAAGAGTTAATAAGTACCTTCAAGGCATAGTTCTATGAATGTAAGACAAAGTCTCACAGATTACAATGCTGTTGGGAAGACAAATCACTACATGCATTCTGAATAGGGTAGTGGCTTTCTGAATAGGGTAGTGGCTCAATACTAGTGACTGAAGAAAAAAATAATGTATAGCCAACTGATTGTGTCTCATAAACAGAAAAAAATAAAAACATACTAGCAGTTCTGTACAAGGACTATCCATCCATTCTGTGTTGATGTATTAGAGAGATTTTATTGAAGAATAAATAGAAATAAGGTAGAATGAAAAGGAAGAGAATTCCAGGCGTAAAGAGTATATAAATAAAATCATGGGAGAGTGTTTGGGCAGTAGATTATATAAAATGGATCAAATAAGTTGGAACAGAATAAAAATAAGACTGTCCACAAGGCTTATGCTCTAATAACAAGAGATTTTAAATACCCAAGTGAATAAAGATGGACTCTGGCCAATACACAATGAATAGCTGCTAAAATATTTTTAGGGAGTATAAAAGGGAAAGAAAAATTTGAAACTATAAAAACTTCATTTAATAAAGATCAAATAGGAAGCCAGGTACAAAAAAAGAGAAAGAGTTCTGAGCCCCCACATAACTTAAACAATGATAATTTGAGACATCTCTAAAAGCCCATCTCTCATCTTAAATAATAGGTTTGCACTTATTTGCAAACCTTTACACTGGTATTCCATAAAACATAAAGGAACAGAATTCTGGATGAATCACTTTTCTATTTCTAGGTCACAAAGCCAGTATTTAATTTGGGTTAAATAGTGGCTTGGTCATTTCACAACCAGTAAGGAAAAGCACAAAAACATTTAGAAGCGGACTTTTCCTGTTATAACCTTGGCTAAAACCACATTGTTTATGCTATTGCTTGCTAATCCAAATGCCACAGTCGAAAGAGAGGTACTACATACATCATAATGAGACTGATGAAGAGAAAGCCAAACTAACCATTGCTCACCATTACTCACCGGAAACCTATATAGATTAAGGCTAAAGGTGTATCAGTGAGGACAGAATTTCTTTAGATGAAGGAATTTGTAAGAATAAGGATAACTGTCAGGATTTCCCTCTCTTCCTTGTAGGCACTCCTTAAAGTGAATTAGAAAGCTCTAAAAATCCTTGAAGAGATTAGGAGAAGTTGGGGTCAAGGAGGAGAAATTAACTTCTTACTCCCTGATTGCATGTTCCTGAGCTCAGAAACCCAGGGCCTTGCTACCAGGGTGGAAACTATTGACATATTATGAGAGCTTGACCTGTTGCCTCCTAGAGTTTTGGCAGCCAAGAAACAGCAACTTGACTCTCACATTGAAAATTTTGAAGCTAGAAGGATGCCTGGAGCTCCCCCTACACTAATGAGGTAAAGAGAAGAGAAGTCAAAGCGGAAGCAAGCTGAAATTCTATAATTTGACAATCAATGGGGTTTATGTATCTTTGAGTCAAGTGAAAACTGTGGAACACAGCTAAGCCAAAGTGTTATTGAAAGTACTGCCCCTCCCTCACCAAAAAAAAAAAAAAAAAAAAAAGGATACTTGCCACAGTGAGGACTTAAACTGCCAGAGGCACTAGCTGAGAATGAAATCAAAAGGTCAGCTCAGGATTGCCACATTTTTGCCAGAGAATATATAATAGTGGAGGTCACCTTGGGGTGGGCAGAGAGGAGTGGTTCATAAAGAATCCAATAACATGCTTCATAAAAGTACAAGTGTTTGGATGTATGCCATGACAGAGGGCAATAACTAACCAGTGTGAGCCAAGAAAGGATAGACAATAATTCCACCTACTAAAAAGACCTTTTATCTCCTTGAAGCCTTCTTCATTATGCTTTAGTTCCTGGAAGAACGAAGAGGATGAGGAGAAAGAGAGGAAGTGTAAAGGGAAGTCAGGGGTGGATTTACCTTGAAGCTAATGAAACAATGAGAGTCACTCATTGCCCAGATCTCCTTGGGATGCCATGTACTACATTTTGTATAATTAATTTGTAGTATTTTTTTGTAAAGGGTGGTCCTCCCTAAATTGTAAATGCTTTAGTTTCCACAAAACCTGGATAAAAAAAGAGATAATACATGTCTTTTTCCTTGATACAACTTGCCTGGCCTTGTGTTAGAATAGATTGGGGCTAGTAGTTAAATGGAAGGAGAAATTGATGTTTTTACACGGGTTGTGCTGAAGTTTTTAATATGTGAAATTAAGACACCTCTAATATCTGAAAGTCACTGTAAACTCATGGGAAAAGCTTGAGTTGCCATCAAAAGGCAAGGGAAGGGAGATCAGAAAGCAAGTTGGAAGGTTGTTGAGTAGAGGGAAAGATAAGCTGTTTCCTGATACATGTTAGCGAGTTTAATCCGTCGAATTTTTGTATTTTGTTAAACAGAAATACGGGCAGTTTTATGGTGATATTTAAATGTAATTGGGAAAGAGGACAACAGAACTCTGTCTTTCCTGTTTGCATGTTTCACATTGGGACCAAATTTTTATCCTTAGCGCCAAGATTCTAGAGTGATTCAAGGAAAGATGGCTTATGTACTATATGTGCACACACACATACATACATAATGCACACACACAAATATATATTTATAGAGAAAGAGAGAAAAAGCATGCATGTGGGCAGGAGGTGGGAAGGGAGGGGCAGAGGGAGAGGGTGATAAAGAATCTTAAGCGGTTTCCACATTCAGTGAGGAGCGTGATGCGGGGCTGGATCTTAAGACCCTGAGAACATGACCTAAGATAAAATCAAGAGGCAGGTGCTTAAATGCCTGAGCTATCCAGGCTGACCCCCACACAAATATTTCTAACCAACATCTGTCTAGTAAATCTGTAGCAAATTTATGGGAAAATTACTGTAAAATTCTCAACCTCATGCTGGTCTCATGCCCAAAGAAATCACTAAAAAGGTGTGAATTTTACATTTTTGCCTCATGTTTACACTAATGTAAATGAAACATTTTCACTTAGATGAATGACACATTTTGTTACCTCAGGGGAAAAAAATGCTCATTTTGCCTAAGAAACTTTTCTATTATGTACAAGTAGATATTGTTGACATGTTTATCATCTGATAATAAATAGCTTCATTTAGTTTACAATAAATGGAAAGAGAAGAAATGGTCTCTAAGGAAAGGAAAACAAAGCAACAGGTTGTTATACTGGCAGTAATAAAATTTAATATGTAAAGTGCAAAAAAAAAAAACAAAACTCTGAGCTAAAATTTCCTCAGATAGTGAAACTTTGGATTTTGAGTATGTAGAGTATATTATTTCATGTAGCTGTAATGTTGTTGTGTTCTTATTTATCAAAATATCTATGCACATATTATAATTTGCCCCCCACTAGTTATAATCAGCTCATCCTTTATGTGAGATATGTCATTTTTCCTCTCAGAACATTGTGCCCTCAAGTCACATTTGTTATACTTCTGGTCCCATCATAAACCCTTTGGAATACAGAGTGCCTTTGAATTGAGTTTCCATTTGGATTTCTTCCAGAGCTATTGCTTTGAGAGCAGCATATGAAAAAACAAAATTGGCATGGGCTGGTTTAACTCCATGGCTAACTCTGTTGTTTTCCGTTGATGATATAAGTATGTGGCATAGTTGAAAATGTAATCTACAATATCGTTCTTTTATGCAAGCAGATTACATTATATATAATTTAGCATTTATCTTTAGTTATATTCGGAGGCTTCACACATTTCAGAAAACATCTCTTTTACAGCTCTTGATAGATAATTGATAACAATAGAGTACTGAAAATAGAGAAGCAGAAATGATAGCACTCTCATTCACTAGCTACACATAATAACCAACCTTGGGTTTTTCTTTTTTATAGTGCAAGTAGTGTTCTGGCAAAGGCAGTAACATGATTTGGGAAATTGAGATTCTCTTTGAATTGCTATGATATCAAATAAGGATAAGCATCCTGGAATTAATATCACTTAAAGGAAGACAGAGGATGTTAGGTAGCATCAGAGTACTTCTGAGATGAACGTGTCAGGATACTGTTGGTATCAAGATAGCATGGCTTGCTTTAACTTACTAAAACATCATTCTAGAAGCACATTTCTAAAAAATGTCAGTATTTGGTAAAAACAGATACTGATGAAGTATGATGTTCAAAAAAATTTACAAAACATGTTTGTTACCATAATGTGAATGTTAGTGTAGGTGCCCTGTATATCTAGATTGAAGTGAAATTGCCTCAATTGTTTTTTCACACCACAGGCCATTGAATCCTGAACTCCTGAGTATCTTATAACTACATCTAATTCCCCATTTCTTGATTATGTTACTTGTAAAATATATCATTTCACTTGTAACAATAAAGGAAAAACAGGTGTTTATCATGATGAGAACCTGATGACTGGTAGACTATATAAAGGCAATTCTTCAATTTCAACTTTGTCAAGAGACAAATATTTCATTAGTTTACATTTTTAAAGTATGTGAACCCTTATTAATAGCTACTAAGTGTCAATAGTGTCAATTTGAAGTGCTAATAATCTATTAATGTTTAAAAAATTAAAAATCTTCTAAAATTGAATAAAAATAATTAAGCCTCAGGCTATTTGAGGAAAAAAAGAGAATACAGTGTTTGATTAAGCTGGACCCTCCCCTTCTTGTGAATAAGCTAATATTCAAGTAGTAAATAACAACTAATCCATAAGCTTAAATTCTGATCCTAAATCCTCTGAGATTATGTCCAAACACTGTTTCCCCATATTATGACCAATAGGATTCTATGAGGCTGAGTCTGCTTTTACTGTACCTGTATCCTCATCTATTTTATTTATACTTTTCTCCTTTCAACAGTATAACACTGAGAATGACAACCTTTGTTCTAAGTACTGAGTAAAATTTAATTTTTAAAATGAACAAAAGATTTAAACAGGCACTTCATAAAGAAAGATATATGAATTCCCAATAAGTGCATGAAAAGGTACTCAACATCATTAGTTATCAGGAAAATGTTAGAAGTGTAATGAGATACCCACGGGAAGAGCTAAATTTGAAAATTGTTAGCAAGAACATGGAAAAGCTAAAACTCTTGTATATCGCTGTTGAAATCGAAAATTTTACAACCACTTTGGAAATTGCTCAGGTATTTCCTCAAAAGATTAAACACATATCTATCTCTCCTATCATCTTAAAGTTCCATTTGGAATTCTGAGGCCAGGTAAATAAACAAGTCTCAAAATTCTTTTAAACTATTATTCAAAGTCACCATCCAAAATGTAAAACTTTCGAATAAGTTATATTTTCACATAGCCTTATCATATTTTTAGTGATTTGATTATGATTTGCCTCACTGTGGCTTTCTTTGTGAATGAATCTTAACATATACTTAAACCAAATATGAAAATTAGAAATAGATAATAAGCTTAAATATAAAAACTGTAATAATAAGCCTTCTAAGACAAAATATTGGAGAATATTTTCATGACTATGGAGTAGCATAGCACAAAACTGATTAACCATAAAAGAAAAAAATAAAACTATTTTTATAAAAATTAGATTTTCTGTTTATCAGGATTTACCATTAAGAATGTTAAAACACACCACAAAATGGCAGAATATATTTGCAATGCATTATCTCTACAAAAGACATCTCCAGGGTACGTACACACACACATGCGCGTGCGCACACACACATGCACACCTTCTACCCACTGATATTACAAAGACAAATAGAAATATAAACAAAATACTTGAACAGGAACTTTATTAGAAAATCAAAATCGCCAATAAACATATATAAAGAAGTTTGACTTTATCAGGGATGGGCCTATTAATATGACAATGTGATGCAATTTCACAAGTACCATAATGGCAAGTTAAGGAGACTGATAACTTCAAGAGTTGACATATAATAATAAATTATATATAATAATATATAATATTAGATTAATACACAATGACATATTAATCTATTATTATATATTATCATATATAATAATCATTATTAATTTATTATATATAACTATTATTATATATAAATATATATCCAATTCCAATACAATCTTTATTATTATATATAAATCCAATAAATAATAAATAATATCTACATTATAATTTAATAATATAACATTATAATTAAATGAATATTAATTTTTACATAATATTAAATAATATAATTAAATATTATAATAATGTAACATAATAATAAAATAATAAAATAATAATCTCTATTATCATATATAAATCCAATATATCCCTATTATTATATCTAAATCCAATAAATATCTATCAGATAAATGAGCATAAAACCAGGATCTTCATAGTAGCAATATTTGTAACAACCAATAACTAGAAAGAACCCAAATGTCTACCAACAATTAAAAGGATAAATGCACTGTGGCATATATATACCATAAAATACTCTACAACAACAAGAATGAATACTATTACATGCAACAATATGTATAAATCTTTTTTTTTTAAAGATTTTATTTACTTATTTGTTAGAGAGAGAGAGAGAGCACAGGCAGACAGAGTGGTAGGCAGAGGCAGAGGGAGAAGCAGGCTCCCTTCCGAGCAAGGAGCCCGATGTGGGACTCCATCCCAGGACGCTGGGATCATGACCTGAGCCGAAGGCAGCTGCTTAACCAACTGAGCCACCCAGGCGTCCCCAATATGTATAAATCTTACAAAGGTTCTGTTGAGCCAAAGAAACCGAATTAAAAAAAAAAAAGTTATGATTCTACTTTTATAAAATTCTAAATAAAAAATAATTGATCATGATAGAAATCCAGATAATTTTCTCATCTTTGAAACAAACCAATGACTGGGAAGAAGTAGGAGGCAGCTTCCAAACTGTAGATTATATTTACATTTATTGATTTGGGAGGAAGTTACAGGAGTATGTTTACTTGGTAAAATTTTATCAAACAGACAGTTGTAAGCTAGATCTTTTTTTGTGTACATACAGAAAAAGTCAATTTTTTAAAATGCTTTTCAGTACTACAAACAACAGATGCTCCAAAATCTGATAAGGAAAGCTTCTATGTTTTTCTTACACAACAGTGGCCTAGATCTACATTCAAAGCCTTCTCACCTTTACTTTACATACAATGCATACCAAACTATCTTTTCTTGATTTCAGAACAATAGTAGATAAGGCAGGGTGGGATTATTGGCTACTTAAAGAAGATTTACTGTCAACAGAAGGACAAGTCAATGAACCTAAGAAAACCAAGCACATTAGCACTCAAAATGTATGGAAATCTGGAGTTAAAAAGTTCTTAAATTCTCAGAAGCTCCTAAAGTAGCTTACCATATTGTAAGATAATAGAGTAGCAAATACAGCATGGTAATTTTCAATCAACAATAAAAGTTTAAATTATTCATTCAATAAATTAATTTAACTACATTTTATATTAACTCTTATATTAGTACCTGGCATGGGAAGCATATATGAAAATATCTGGCATGGTAAATTACGGTGCCTGCAATGGGCCAGTTCTTTGCTTTCATGGAACTTGTACAATATAGTCAGGGAAACAAAATAAAAACAGGCAAACAAATACATAAGATCATTTCAGATAATGATAAGTACTAGGAAGAAATAGAAAGAAGAGATCAGAGATATGACATTTGGTCTGATATATGAATGAAAGGTAATGTTCATGTAAAAGCCATGAAGTAGGGGCGCCTGGGTGGCTCAGTGGTTAAGCCTCTGCCTTCAGCTCAGGTCATGATCTCAGGGTCCTGGAATCGAGCCCCACATCAGGCTCTCTGCTCAGCAGGGAGCCTGCTCCCCCCCCCCCAGCTCACTCTACCTGCCTCTCTGCCTGCTTGTGATCTCTGCCTGTCAAATAAATTAATAAAATCTTAAAAAAAAAAAAAAGCCATGAAGTAGAAATAAGCTAGATGTGTTCAATGACAGAGAGCATACAAGTATGGATGAAATATGATAACCATTAGTGGCTGGGGTGGGGAACTGGGGGGTGCTGAAAGTGGGGAAAGAAGTGAAGTCAAAGGAGGAGGCAAGATCCAGATCAGGTAAAGTTTAAAGGCATGTTTTATTTTATGTATGAATTTAAATTTCCAGAAAGTCTTGAGCAGGAATGATGAAAATAATCTGATTTATATATATATATACACACACACATATATGCCATATATGTGTGTGTGTGTGTATATATATACATATATATACACACACACATATATGCCATATATGTGTGTGTGTGTA
>RCUC01084607.1:0-10543 GCA_003697995.1 Taxidea taxus jeffersonii
CCCCCCCAGGGGAACTTACTTAAAAGCAAGTCCGGGAAACTAGTAAAATGGGGTTGACCAGTCCCTGATAACAAAGGCCAAATACAAGGGCGGGTCAGGTCAGGTAGCGGTAACAGAGCCCGAATGCAGGGATGAGTCGGCCAGGTGGAGGTATCCAATCAGTGCAGCGCACATACTGTCTCCCTAGCTACCAAGGAGTGTGGGCCCCGCCTTTTGGGTGCCTTTTGGGTGCCTTTTGGGCGCCAATTCTGACCAAGGTGATAGGCTAGTTCAAATACTTACTATGGGGTCAATTGGAATTCAATTGGCTGCTCATGTGTGGCCTAACATGACTGTGCAGCTTTCTCTGTGTGCTACAGTCTCATTGGCCACCTGTGTGTGTGGCCAGGCTCAACGACATGGACTTTGCTCTATACAAGTTAGTCTGTGAGGCTGAGAGGGGTCTGAGGCAGTCCTGAATGGTCGGTTTGATTCTCCATGCTTGGCGCGAAAAAAGCTTTGCTTGACTCTCGCTTTGTATCAGACTCGTTCCTTTGACCATGGACCCATCAGCAACCGTCTAGCTGAACTCCTGTGACCTGATGATATTGAGGTCTCTTATTCCTCTGCCATCTTGCTGCTCTCCTCTACCATGAATGTCTTAACTTGGGGAACAATGATTGACAAGAGCGTAAGAGACTGGCTTTATTTTATCCATCGTGGTGGCTTTTAGTTAAGATACTGAAGGAAGAATTTTAAACCATTCAAGCTGGAAGCCCAGTTGAGGTTATTGTAATTATGATTAAGCATTTGCTTCCCAGTGAGGCCAGGTTCTCCCTGACTACTATTTTCCTGCAGATCCCTAACATGCAAGGTTGATGTATTCCCTTAATTTCCTAGTTCACTTATTTGAATAATAAGGCTTTGTTTTGTTCATCAGTAGCTCTTGTTTGTTTGCGTCATGGAAAACGACATAATTCAAAATGTTAACAATTTGACTTGTTTCTAATAATTCTGAAATTTAAAATATTTAACTCTAAAAAAGCACAATGATTCAAAAGAAGATCCTTTAGCATGTCGTATGTATGTGTGTGTTGTGTATTTTATTTGAAATGCAATACATTAGAACAGTTGGTATTCTTGAAATATAGACAGTGAGGAACTATCAGTTTATCAACTGCCAATGAGAATTTTATGATGTTCTCGGTTGTGCATCATGTAGTCTCTGCCAGGTAGGTTGGTCTCTATGGAATCAGTGACTGGTCATTCTTACCTTAGCAGATTCTATTTTCCCCATGCACTGTGCTGTAGTCAGTCATGTTTTACTCATTATACTGACATAACTTTGAATGTGGGTGGTCATAAAAATAATCTGTGTAGAACTCTTTTGTTGTTGAATACTTCAGGTGTTTTCATTCCCACATAAAGACTATTCTATAATATTACTCAATATGGGACTTTGATATAGCCAGGTTTCTTTATATTGTCAATATGCCTGTGTTACCTGTCAATCATATGTCAGCCTCTTGACAGTAGGAGCCCAGGTTTTGACATCTGCATAGCCCACACAGTGTCCAGTTCAAGGTCCCCAATTAGTCAGGCTTGTGATGGGTTGGATTAGCCATGTGATATGCAGACATCACTACTAAGAGATTTTCCCAGTCTTCCTGGTTCTAGGAGATGGGGAGGGAAAATGAGCAAGTAGGGAGACAGAAATTATAGCCAGAAAGTGCAGAGGCCAAGAATTACACGGGGGGCAGTTTTAGATTTAGGAAACCTTTTGAGGAGGGGTGGAAAGGGAAGAAATTGGAAGCCAAAATGGGCCCACTTGAGAGAAGATTGCAGAGGACATCCTGGGATTAGATGGAGACAGAGGACACAGGAGAACCACTGTGGACTAGACCAAGGATGAGGACAAGCTCTGAAGCCAGGGACCAAATTTCATCAAGCTGGTCATGGAAGAAGGCATGTTTAGGGTAGGCCCAAAGGCTTGGTCATCAAGGAGGAGAATTGAATCTGGGGGGATAGACTGGGGAGTGAAAGCGAAGTGAGAATGAACATGAAGAGAAGCCCAGTGGACAGTAGGTACCTGGGTGCCATTCCAGCAACATTTATTCCTGATCATTGCATGCATCTGTCTCTGAGCCTTAGGGGCACCAGGCAGAGCCTCTGACAAGTAATAATGAGATATGGTCTCTGTTTCTGTCTCCGTCTTTGCTTGCCCCATGTGATTGCTGTCTCTCTCACCCCCCCATGCTGGCTCTTTCAGTTTTTCTCTTGCTCTCTCTCATTCTGCAAGACCACAAAAATGCAAGTAATATGGCAATTCAAGTCATAGTTAAAGCTGGAAAGATGACACCATGGGTTTCAGCAAGCTACATGACAAACAGTGGCATGAATGTAGGATACACACCTTGGTCCAGGATGATAACAGAGATAAGGAAAAATGGAGATTTGGTGGGGGCTGCAATTTGCAGAGGTCATCCAATGGATTGAGTGGAATGAATGATGGAACCGACTATGGTTCAGAACCCAGTCTGGTGTATCTCTGCATATTAATTCTAAGATTTTATTTATTTATTAGTTAGAGAGAGAGAGTGAGCACAGGCAGACAGAGAGGCAGGCAGAGGCAGAGGGAGAAGCAGGCTCCCTGCCGAGCAAGGAGCCGATGTGGGACTCGATCCCCGGATGGTGGGATCATGACCTGAGGTGAAGGCGGCTGCTTAACCAACTGAGCCACCCAGGCGTCCCAAGGATACTAGGATTTTAAAAAGTGGATAATGTGCCCAAGGTCAAACAGCTCAGCAGCCAAGACCATATGCAAGTCTGTGTTCCTCTGACTCAACATTCTTTCTGCTTCTTTGAAGGAAACTCTACTTTAAAAACACCCAATAGCTCAGAATCTATCAGAACTAGTTCTTTCTTCATGACCTTCTCCTTGATATTAATGAAGACACAGCTAAAGTGTGGTCTTATAAATTCACTCTTGACCATTCTGTGGTATGCTCCAGAGCCCTTCTTTCTTGATACACTTACCCCCCGAACTTTGACATTACAAATGAAATAGCACAAATGAATAAAACAGTTTTTGACTAAAAATAATGTGCCTCAGCAAAGGAAACAGTCAATGAAACAGAGGCAACCCACGGAATGGGAGAAGATATTCACAAATGACAATACAGGCAAAAGGCTGATATCCAGGATCTATAAAGATCTTCTCAAACTCAACACACACAAAACAGATAATCATGTCAAAAAATGGGCAGAAGACATGAACAGACACTTCTCCAATGAAGACATACAAATGGCTAACAGACACATGAAAAATGTTCATCATCACTAGCCAGCCATCAGGGAGATTCAAATCAAAAGAACATTGAGATACCACCTTACACCAGCTAGAATGGCCAAAATCAACAAGACAGGAAACAACAAGTGTTGGAGAGGATGTGGAGAAAGGGGAACCCTCCTACACTGTTGGTGGGAATTAAAGTTGGTATAGCCACTTTGGAAAGCGTGGAGATTCCTTAAGAAATTAAAAATAGAGCTACCCTATGACCCTGCAATTGCACTACTGGTATTTACCCCAAAGATACAGATGCAGTGAAAAGAAGGGCCATCTGTACCCCAATGTTCATAGCACCAATGGCCACGGTCGCCAAAATGCCCTTCAATGGACGAATGGATAAGGAAGATGTGGTCTATATATACAATGGAGTATTAGCCTTCATCAGAAAGGATGAATACCCAACTTTTGTATCAACATGGATGGGACTGGAAGAGATTATGCTGAGTGAAATAAGTCAAGCAGAGAGAGTCAATTATCATATGGTTTCACTTACTTGTGGAGCACAAGGAATAACACAGAGGACATGGGGAGATGAAGAGAAGGGAATTGGGGGAAATCAGAGGGGGAGACGAACCATGAGAGACTGTGGACTCTGAAAAACAAACTGAGAGTCTTGAAGGGGCAGAGGGTGGGAGGTTAGGTGATCTTGGTGGTGGGTATTAAGGAGGGGATGTATTGCATGGAGCACTGGGTGTGGTACATAAACAATGAATTCTGGTACACTGAAAAGAAATAAAAAAAATAAATAAATAAAAATAATGTGTCTCCAAGGGCGTGTGTAATGAGTCTTGACTACATGGTCTGCTGCTTCCTCCCTCACATTGGATGTAATTCTGAATTCTCTTGCTTTTGCAGAAGGAGAACATGTGTAGTCACTGTTCTCTGCCTCTGGCTACTTGTTTTCAAGAGGAAGGGCATTTATAGACTCTTGAAGAGGATGAGGAAACTCATCCTAAATCCGCAGGTTTGCAGGATCAGCAATTGTAAGCTGCTGGGGGATTGCCAAGTGCTGCTGAGCTGATTGTTATGACGGATCCAAGAGGCTGTTGACTCATGAGGCCCAAATCTTTCCTGTCATGGGAAATACAAGGGATCCTTGGCTGAAGTTGGTACACCAAAACCTCTAAGAAGTTATTCAGAATCTCATTTTGAAAGCCTCTCATGGTCATATAAGTAAAGCCAAGCACTGACATTGTATGTCAGATAAGGCTGGATAAAAACTTATCCTAGATCCAGATTTTGTCTGATTTACCTTCCGAGGTGCACTCTGTGGAAACGTGTGCTTCTCTGGGAAAGGAGGTCAGCCCGAAGTTGACTTGTGAGTCTGTGGATTCTTTTCAGGCTCACTCTCTTTATTCCCCATGGAGCGACTTCTTTACCTTCTGATCATATCTGTTTAGAATTCGTTCATTCATTCATTAAACAATGTAAGGTGAACACCTACTATGTGCTGGGCTCTGTGTAGAAACTTGAAACACAATGCTAAGCAGAAACAAACCCACTTCCTACACTCAAGAAGCATTATAGTTTAGCCAAGGGAAAACAGAAAGGAAAAAAAAAAAAAGAATCATTGACCTTTGTAATTTCTAACTCTGAGTAATTTGGAGAAAATGACAGCTAAGCTTTGAGAGTATATAACATGAATTGAGCCTAGCCTGTAGAGTCTGGGTAGAAGTCCCTGAGAATGATGTCTGAGCTGAGATTTGGAAAAGATGTACTACCTCAGAGACCCTTGGGACTGATCATGAATCAGGGCTGGGATTTGTCAGGCCCCTGGAAGTATGCACACATGACCTCGGAGTGATGGGCCGACAGCTTGCTTGAAGTTTGCTCCTAAGATGGCCGCATATTTTGCAAAGGAAGGAGGAGCCCATACATGTGTAGACACAACCTCATCTAAGTGACATCTGTATTCTTTCTTCAGTCATTTCTTGACGCCTGGTGTGTTTTGTTTTGATTCAGCCAGTAACCTTTTCCCCCCCTTTATTTGTTTTCCAACATCAGTCAGCCAGTCAACACCCTCTTCAGACTGGCTTCACCCCTAATGACTGAGCTGGTCCAGGACCTGTTTTCTTCCTCTCCGCTCTCTGCTTGCCGCCTCACCATCTGGCCTCCTCCTCTCCCACACTGGTCCTAGTCTCCCCACCCTTGTGTCATTGGCTGTCACTCTCCCCAGACCTCTAGGTTACAAGCGACCACAGGAATAGAGACAAGAGCCATTCCTGGGTTGTGTGCTCCTGAGAGAGAAATGCAGCTGCACGGGATTCTATGTGTTTCCCACCATCCACTCATATCTGGGTGGAGTCAAATCCCTTTCACAGTGGGATTTGTCAGACCTGTTCTCCTGTGGATCATCCTCACTTGGGGAGTACATGCTTTGAGAGGCATTTATAAAAGAACCGTAGTTTTCTTTATCACGTTTTGCTCAGGCTGGCAGAGGTGCGATGCATATGCTGCAAGTAAATTTAATAGGAAACTTGGGTTTTGTTCCCCTGGCAACATTAATTCAGTCTCCCTACAAATGGAAACGACACTGGAGGCCTTTGTTTTTGCATTCCCAGCTCTTCAGGGCAGTGTGCCATGCTGAGCACTCTGGAAACAGTGCCCTGTGATAGAATCCTGCGGCCTTTCCTTTAGAATCTCCCCTCACGGAATTTCATACGCTCTCCTGGGCGTTCTGCTGCAGTTGGTATTCATCGTGTTTGCTAAAGGAAGAGGGATGGAGGAGTAGTTGGTGGTGTGGCTCAGAACACCTGGGCACGTGTGTCAGCAGGGCACGCTGCATTGAACCAGGCCAAGGTGGAGTTTGGTGATTCAGGGACAATAGTGGCTGGGAGTTCAAGGTCAAAGTGGACCATGGTCCACAGTTGAGACACAAGCTGGAGCACTGGTGCACGGGAACAGTAACCACGTCACACATAGGAGATCTCTTTTTGCCTCTCATACCTGTTTAGAATATTTGGTAAATTCCAGAATGGGTTTCAGTAAGAATCCTGGAAAACACAGTAAACCACCTTTATCTATTTAGATCATTTATATTCAAGAGGCTTTGTTAGCAGCCCAAATATGTATCGATAGATGACTGGGTAAAGAGGTCGTGTAGACAGACATACAGTGGAATCCTGTTCAGTTGTAAAAGGGAACAAAATCTTGTCTTTTGCAACAGTATGCACAGAGTTAGGGAATATAACGCCAAGCAAAGTCAGCCAGTCAGATAAAGACCAATACCGTATGATTTCACCCATACGTGGAATTTAAGAAATGAACAAAGGGGAATAAAAAGAAGAAGACAAAACACAGCACAGACTTAACTATGGAGAAAAATCAGGGGGTTTCCAAAGGGGAGGTTAGGGGGGACGGATGACATAGGTGAGGGGAAGTAAGAGTGCACTTATTGTGCTGAGGAGCACTGAGCAGCGTATGGAATTACTGAATCACTGTATTGTACATCTGAATTAAAATTTACGAACTTAATAAGAAAAGGCTTTGGTAAAATTTATTTTCTACATCTAGGAGATTTCACGAAAGTGCTTCTGCTGGGAGGCTTTATAAAATAGTGGTACATTTCTGGGTTCTAATGACACACTGCCAAGATTTAAATCTTGGCTCTACCCCTTACTAGCTGGGAGACTGGGGAAAACCTTCTGCTCTTCTGTGCCTCAGTCTTCTCTGCCACACAATAGTCACAGTAGTAGTTTACGGTTGTAGGGATGAAGATGTTTCGCAAAGAACCGTGCTCACAGCCATGTGGCCATGCTTGCCGCGTATTAGACATTGAACTGCCGTACACTCCCACCTACTTGCCACGGGAAGAGAGAGCACTTGTCACATCTTTTTGAGTCCTTGAGAAAATTTTACTAGAATGGATAGAATATAATTGTCCCCCAAACTAATTCCATGAGAATTTGTCCCTATTTTGTGGCTGGCCCTTTAACCATGTGATGGGGGCAGGGCTTGAGATAATGGAGGAGAAGTAAGAGAAGAAAGAAATGAAAAAGGAAAAGGAGGAGATGGGAAACTCATGACCTTGAAATGGGAAGCAGATTGGTGCCCACCCTACCTGTTTCCTCCACCCCTCCCCCAAACAATGTTTGCTCCTTCCCAGTAACCGGAGATCCTACTGGGAACTATGAGTTGTTTTTATCCTGGATCTCAGAGAGCCAAGTCTGAAACATAACCCCTCAGTGTAGCATTCCTCACGCATTATTGTGTGGGGCTGCCTCCCGCAGTAAGAACACACGGCACAGCTCTGTAATACCCAAACCCCGTGTTTAGTGTGGGTGTGGAGATGTGAGGGAAGATTTCTTTTTTTTCACCCTTAAGGTTAAGCTCAGAAAAACAGAAGGGACTAAATCCGTTTTTATCTGTCTTTCTTAAACACTTACCTTGCAGTTTTAGAAAATTAGAGGGTACCGTGTTCATCTAGGACAGTATTAAGACTTACAACCCAAATCAACTAATGTCAGGCAGAGAAGGACAGATGCCACAAACTGTCATGTGCTTATAACTGGAGGTAAATGTCACTCTGCTGAAGTAATTGCTGGGCATCCCTCCCCATCTGGCCGTGCGCACGCTCACGTTCCTGCACGATACCAGAGCACCCAGACATTCTGGCTAAATGCACACTCCCCACCCTCGGAGAGAAAGTCTGTCCTGAGCACAGACTCTTGGGACATAAGGAACAGCATGGAGGACAGTAGGAGAAGGCAGGGAAAAATGAAGGGGGGGAATCAGAGCGGGAGAAGAACCATGAGAGACTGTGGACTCTGGGAAACAAACTGAAGGTTTTAGAAGGGAAGGGGCGGGGATCCGTTGGCCTGGTGATGCGTGCTAAGGAAGGCGCGGACTGCGTGGAGGACCAGTTGTCATACGCCAGCAGCGAATCATGGAACGCTGCGTCAAACTAATGATGTACTGTATGGTGACTAACATGACATAATAAAAGAGAGGAAAAGTTTCAGCTCCTCATGGTTTTGTCCCTGGCCCTGCACACAGTGTCCCCGCATTTCCCCTCACTGTGGGTTTCCCATCTCATTCTGCAGCCGCGCCAACCACCTTCAGGTTCTCTCGTGTCTCTGGCCCGTTGCTCATGCTGTTGCTTCTGCCCTGACTAGGTTCTTCTTCCAAAACTTCCCCCTTCATTGAGGCTTTTTGCAAACTCTTTCTTCGTCCTTGAGTTGCTCACTCAGAGCATGACTTTTTTTGATACCTTCTCCCTGACAATCCCCAACATCCTTAGGACATTCCACTCTCTGGAATCCAACCAGATATGTTTATATCTCTTGTTTATAGTCTTTGCCACAAGGAATCCCACTGTATAAAATGTGTGTGGCATGTGTACATGTGTGTGTACACGTATGTGTACGTGTGTGTGTGGGTGGGTTCTTCCTACCTTAAGGAAAAGGGACCAGGTCTTATTCATCTTTGCTTCTCCAGTTCCTAGGATGGATTTTACACAGACAATTAATAGAGGCTCCTCATGTAGATGGAAAGAATGAGCAATGTCCCGGCCTCCTTTGCCACTTTCCTTCCTGGTATTGGGACTGTGGGTGGACGCCTTCCCCAGAGGTGTCCTCTCCTTTGAGTTCCCAGACTTCCCTGCCTTCTCTCTTCTCCATTCTTCCTTGGTAACCATAGAGAGTTCCTGAGTAGACTTTGAAGTCCCAGTTGAGAGCAGCACACAGTCCAGAAAGCCCACAGGCCAGGGCAAACTTCTCTCTACCGTCAACGGAGTTAATTAAAATATTTGTGAGTCCTTCAGATATTCCTTTTCTCATCCTACCCTCAGTGAGGCTTTGGTAGGCTATAACAAGTTTGGTAGAAGCTGAGGAGAGCAGAGAATCTCTTGTGCCAGCTCTGTCTGGAATCAGGTATTATTTTAGGTCCTTTAAAGCTTCTCTGTGTTGGCTTCATATTTTAGGAGAGGGTCTGTCAATATCTTTTCATGGCCATTTTCACTGAGTGTCATTAGTATCCACAGTCTTGACCAAGTCTGACTTCTTCTTCTTTTTTTTTTTTTTTTAAAGATTTTATTTATTTATTTAACAGATAGAAATCACACGTAGGCAGAGAGAGAGAGAGAGCAGAGGAAGCAGGCTCCCTGGCTGAGCAGAGAGCCCGATGTGGGGCTCGATCCCAGGACCCTGAGATCATGACCTGAGCTGAAGGCAGAGGCTTTAACCCACTGAGCCACCCAGGCACCTCAAGTCTGACTTCTTAATAGAAGAGGTCGCATTTGCAAAATCCAAAAACCATTACATATATTAACGTCCAATAATAGCTTGTGATTGAGTCCCAGCCTATTAGGTAAGAAGTTAATGACATTATTTGATTGGTGCCTCACTGAGGCTAATTAATTAATTTCCTTGCTTTCTGCTTTTTCCTGATACCCATGAAATCTCTATGGGATGAATATTCTATAGCAGACTTGTAGCTTCTCAATCTGAGATTCATAGAAATCAGTGGCAGTGAGATTCAAGGACAGAGAAAAGAACATATCAATCAATGTGTATTTTTTATTCTCTGATTACCCTTTTATGAGTTCTTACGGAAATCCTAAGGGGACAAAAAGGCACACAGGTGTTTGTGTTTTTTCTCTTTTTCTCATTTTTCTCCAAGTAAATGGTGTTATGTTGCTGATTCTGGAGGCTGGAGGCCCCAGTGAGTTTGGTATGGACTGTAAACTTTGGGTGCCGAGAGAAGAGCAAGATGGAAGAGTCTTGTGGACTTGGCTGAAGTGTGTCCCTCTTGCCTCTGTGTTGGCCAGGACGAGGGTGGTGGAACGCTTACTGATGCTTATTGTTCTCAGGGCTCTACAGGTATTCTGTTATTATCCCCATTTCACAGGTAAAAAAGCTACAATGTCTATTGACTAAGAAGTTGTCAAAACTTGAACAGCCAGTGCCTGTCAGAGCTCGGGCTCGAACCTGTGTCCGTCGGAGTCTGACCGCCCTGCTCTCTTCCTAAGGCTGCTTCTGGGGGGCCCTGGCTCACGTGGTGGTCCTCCTCCCTTCTCAGGACTCCTGAGAAACAAGGGGATGGCATCGAGTAGTCAGGAAAGAGGAGATACCAGAAGATCTATAGTTACAGAAGATAAAATTAGGATGATCATTTGCCAAAAAGACTTATCATAGTGTTACTCTGGGAGGAAGCTCTCCAAGGAAGACAAAATACCGATTGTTGTACAGAGATTCACACCACACCTTTTTTTTTTTT
>RCUC01084609.1:0-13893 GCA_003697995.1 Taxidea taxus jeffersonii
GAATCTGAAATCATATCAATGAATTTCCCATTCCTTGTTCCGTTACAATCCAGTGGTCTCTCTTGCAATCTAGAAGGATCTTTTACCAGTGCCTGATTTTGTGACATCATGCATCAGTCATTCGCAAAATTTTGGTTTGATAAGCTACTCAGATCTTCTAAACATTGACGTATTTCCTTATAGGATATCAAAAAATTCCATTCATGAATTTTACTACCTGTGTCATCAGACAAGTCTTAGGAGATTGGGAAGCTGTCAAGCTTATGGTGGTGGATACAAAGTTTTCAAAAATCTTAAATTTTTTGTTTCATAGCTTAAATTCTGTCACTGGCAACAAATACTGTCAATCGATTTCTCTGACATGACAGGCTCACTTTGTTCATTTTAGAAAACTTCTGCCAGATCCCCAAGTCTGAATAACCACATTTGTCTGTAGGTGAGTCTTTGAAACAAAAATGGTGTTCTATCTTCTCAAGAAGGCTAGTTCAGCTCGAAGCTCAGACCCATCCCACTGTGCTTTTCATCAACCATCGTGCTTTGGCGCCCCGCAGAACTGCTTTATGCGTCCTTCGCCATTTGTCACCCCGAATATTAAAGTACATGTACTCAAGGGTCAGGAGCAATAAAATTAATCATTTTTACCGCTTCATTGAGAACATTCTTAAGTGAGAGGGACCACTGTGTGTGTGTGTGTGCTGATCTCATCAACACAGTGATGGGGTAAATGACATTTATCTCAGTATTTCTTTTAAAGATTTTATTTATTTATTTGAGAGAGAGAGAGAGAGACAGAGACAGAGCATGAGCGGAGGGAGGGGGAGAGGGAGAGGGAGAAGCACAGTCCCTGCTGAGCAGGGAACCCAACACAGGGCTCCATCCCAGGACCCTGAGATCATGACCTGAGCGGAAGGCAGATGTCTAACCGACTGAGCCACCTAGGGGCCCCTTTATCTCAGCATTGTTATGGAAATAGTTTTGACTTTTAAGACCTACTGAAAGAATCACAGGTGTTCATCACTTTTAGAACCACCGTTCTAAGACTTTTGGGTTGAAAGAAAGGACACATTTCTTTATTTTCTGTATGAAATTAACTCTGGGTTGAGGAAGTCCCCTGCACTTTCTTCTGGGACTCTTTCCTCTGCTCTTGGGTCAGGCACAGAAAACAGGCCAGGGCCTTGGTCCTTCTTGGTTGCTACTGACCCACTCCACCACCAGGCTTTCTGGGTCCATGCAGAGGCAGGTGGCTCTGTTGGCCCCTCCCCAACCCAGAGCCCAGCTCAGCGGTGAGAACTTCCCCAGACTCTCCTGGCTGTCCTCAGAGACCCTCGTGCCAAGGTTCTGCCTCCTTAAGGTTCCTGTCCTTATCACTCTACAAGTAGCAACTCTCCTTCTCTTTAGCAGGATCTTGTCTCCAACCATTTCCTGGATCAGGCCTCCCTCTTTTCAATCCTTAAAGTCTGAAACCTTCAAAAATCCTCCTCGTCTCCGGCGTTCTGGTATAATTCACTCAGTGGACTAAAACCAAAAGGCTACAACCCCCAGACTGTGCATGAGTTTGACTACAAATGTTTCTGTTTTTTTTTTAAATTTGGATTAATTGCCTGTGTTTAAAAAAATCAAGATATTCGCAGACACCTGGAATGTCTGTCTCCTCCTGAAGCACTAGAGGGTCTGGTGATCCTAGGCCTACATTGTCACACGGTGGCCATTGGCTAAAGGTAAGAAAAATGGATCTGCCATGTTCTCAAAGAGCTACCATTTCCTGTTAACCCCACAGCAGCCTCCTTTGCTCATTCTCACTCACTTGCTTGACTTCAGTAAGATCTGAGTTTTGTCCTCTCTACCCAGCCCTTTGAGTGACAAAGATGTTTTCAAAGTTTATCTCCTCCGATTATCTGGCAGACCATGCACAAATTAGCCCCTGTGTTATGGCCAAGAAGACAGAGATAAGCCTGTAGACAAAATTGGCTGAAAGGATTACTGTGTTGCTTTCAGCCCAGTTTAAGAGTGGAGCTTCTCCCCAGCTATGCTGCTGGTGTTCCTATGCGGCCCCATGTCCGTGCAGACGCTGCTGGAACCAGGTCTCACTTGTTGACCCCATGCACACCAAAAAGGCACCTGAAGCTCCATAGCTACCATTTTCACCTCCCCCCCGATGACCTAGGCAAAATGAGGGGGACACCAGCCCATGTCACAGGGGCTGCAGGGGAGAGGCCCTTGGACAAGGAAACTGAAGTCTAACAAAGCCTAAAACCTCTTCCACCAGCAGCTTCTTTTACCTTCATGCCCTCCTTACCAGCCTCTTGCAGGTGCCCTGGGAGAGAATAGACACCGAGTAAGAGGGACCCATGGAAACTGTGGTGCTGAGTTTTAAAACGGCACATGTTTAGGTGATTCAGGGTGGGGTGCTTGTGGGGGTGGGGAAATGGGAAGGGCGTGCAGGGTGGATTTTTCATTTCCTGATTCCTTCTTTCTTAAAACTTGAGCTGTTTATTTTGTGTTTTTTTTTTAAGAATTATTTATTCATTTATTTGATAGAGAAATCACAAGTAGGCAGACAGAGAGAGGAAGAAGCAGGCTCCCTGCTAAACAGAGAGCCCGATGTGAGGCTCGATTCCAGGACCCTGAGACCATGACCTGAGCCGAAGGCAGAGGCTTAACCCACTGAGCCACCCAGGTGCCCTTGAGCTGTTTATTTATCTTATTTGAGAGAGAGGGAAAGGGAGCATGAGTGAGGGAAGGGGCAGAGGGAAAGGGAGAGAATCTCAGACTGTGCAGTGAGCACAGTGCCTGACACCGGGCTTGATCTCATGACCCGGAGATCACAACCTGAGTGGAAATCAAGAGTCAGATGCTTAACCGACTGAGCCACCCGGGTGCCCCTCCTGGTTCCTTCTTAAGAAATACATTGATAACCAGGGAGAGAACTCTCCAAGTCCTGCAGAGTGCTGGCTCTTCAATATGGCAAACCAATGGGAATAAGCTGTGGGAAACTCCAGTAACAACGAGGCAGAGCTTCTTCAAATGGAGTTAGTAGAGGACTCAGAGTGCTGCCTTCTTGAGGGCTGTTGGACCCCCTTCACACAGTCTGTGACATTCTTCAGAACACTGTTGGACTGCCACAGATCAGCTCCACTTGATCTTAGCCAAAAGGCCGAGAAGCGATAGATCAGCTCTTACCATGCAAAGCTGGTAAGAGGAAACCCAGGGAGTCCTTGGCTGAGTGCAGCCAAAGATAAGGATGCTGGGTAGTTGGTCTTGATGAGTGTAGAACATGGGCTGGAAATAATTGTTGACTTACCAACTGGATGCCCAGTGTAGGACACCTCAACCCTGGCTGAGTGTGTCATATTTTGAGCCTCCTCAACACCAATTATCCCTCCCAGTGTAAGTGGTTTGGATGATTCAGGTGAGTTTCCAGGGGATGCGGGGGCAGGGTGCCATTTTGGCCAATTCTTCTCTGGGTGAAAGCGGATGCACTATGTTCATTGTCTTGGTGAAACCACAGAGTGTTTGTGTCATGGGCTCCTGCCATGGTCTGTGACGGGGTCAGGGCCAGAGCTCAGGCCTTACTGAGACCATGAAAGGAGGAAGCTTAGGGAAACTGGAGGCGGGTGTATCGGGAGTAGTTCAAACTCAGCATCACTGTTGCTTTTCTCTCTTCTTTTGTATAAAAAGATCAATCTCATGTCTAATTCATTTGAAAATTCCCCACTTCTCCGTGTGTGTTTTTGGTAAAAATAGAAGTCTCTGAGGATTGCAGGCTCCTGCTGAATTTTATGAGCAACTTTCAAAGCTTGCTAACCAGGTTCCTCTAATCTTTCCTTGAGTGAATTAGGCACCAGTGGGAGGCTTGCTTTCCGGGTGACTGGTTTGAGTAAAAGACTTCCAGGGTTGGGGGTAGAAGGCTTTTAAGGTCATTTGACCAATTTGCAGAACATAGAAAACACAAGAGAGTGGACAGGTTGACAGGAAGTTGGCCTCATCACCTCTGCTCCCGTCCTGTTCCCCCTTCCCTCCCTCCTTCTCTCCTCTCTCCTGCCTCCCTCTCTTCTGCCTCCCTCCCTCCTCTTTCCTCCTGCCTCCCATCCTTCCTCCTATTCTCTCTCCCTCCCTCTCTCCACCCTCAAACCTTCCTACCATCCTCCCTCCCTCCCACCTTCCTTCCTCACTGCTCTCTTCCTAATCCCAGCCATCACCAATTCGGCAGCAGACTCCCAGCTCACCTCCCTGCTTGCAGCCTTGCCCTTGTCCAAGCCAGGGAGTGCTCTCCAAAAGACAAATGTGATCTGATTTCCCGCTGGCTTTAAACCTTGAGTGCTTCTCTGGTTCAAAAACTTTTTAATGTTAGAAGTCAGGATACACATTACCTTTGAGGAGGAGAGTGGGGTGGGTGATGGAGAAGGCAGACTTCTGGAGGGCTGGCAATGCTTGATTTCTTGCACATGTGGTAGTGGCATGATAATTTATTGAGCTGTGCCATGATGATATGTGCCCTTTTCCATACATGAGTTATGCTACTATAAATTTTTTAAAAAATTGAACCAGTGTTTAATATCACTCTTCTGTGCTTTCCAAGGTGGGGGTGAATGACTTTAAACACTGGGGAAGGGGGCTATAGTGATTGTTGAAGGGGGTCATTGGAACTTGTGGCAGCTTTGAAGCTGGAATATCAAAATAATGAGTAATTACAATGAGCACTGGTGTGACAGACTTGTAGACTATCTGGTGAATGGTGCTATGGTACTACAGTATTTTGGGATAATGATGATTCAAAGAATCTTCTAGAATCCTTTATGAAAGGTTATGGTTTGGGACTGAGCAGGGAGAATTAATCCTGGCCCAGGTTCCATCCAAGGAAGTGTTTGTTTTGGATGCGGGTTGATTAGGCACTGGCCTGGTGTAGCTCTTAGCAGGTTACTCCATAGGAAAGCTTTTCTGATGTTTGTGATTAGGGCTGCAAGAGAACAGAAACCACAGGACCCAGGAGAGATGCTCTGAGACCTCCGAGGGGTGCTCCTCAGAGTCAGGCTACAAAACCATCCCTGGGAAGTGACTCTAAGGGGTGGGCCCCTAAAGGGTCCCTGGAGGAAGCCGAGGGGGGTTGAGTGCCTCCTGATGGTCCCATGTAGGAAAAGAAGGAATGGGATGACTGCAGGTCTTAGAGTAAAGAAAAAAATTGGTATGCATTGAATGATGGGGAGTAGGCAGAGAGGTTCCCCTGTCTCTCAACCAAGTCACCAACTTCCTAAGCTTTTGCAGTAGTTGGACTTCTTGTTCACTGCATTAAAAAAATAAATAAATCACTCTTCATAGCCTGGGCCTATCTCCACTTAGCGCTTTGCCCTTGACATTGACATTTGCCTGCTCATGCCTTGGCTTTCTTGTTGGCCATGATGGCAGCACTGCCCTTCCTAAAGTTGTACCCATCTCCAGCAAAGCATCTGACATCTTGCACATGCTCAGCAAGCCTCTATAGAAAAACTGGGGGTGTGCAGGTCCTCAGAGGGAGGGCTTGCTTCCACTCCACAACCTCCCTGAAGAGTGGGACTTACTCTCCTGAAAAATGGAGGCTCAGAGAAGTTCATGCAAAGCATATGGCTTATAAGCTGTGGAGCTCTGATTTAAACCTTCGTCTGTGTTACCAAAGCCCTTGCCCTGAATCTCTATGCAATGCTGAGCTCCATCTACTGTTGTCCCCCTTCAGCAATCCTATGATTTGCTGACTTTCTATTCAGGGTAACTTAACCCTCCCATCAATGGCTCCCAAACAGCCCAAAGATTAGGTTCCCTAGCCAAAACGTGTCCCTCTGGTTCTATCTCGAGCCAATGGTGTCCTGCACCTGATGCATTAATCAGATTGAAATATCCATAGTTGTAGGCGTCTATCATGCTTCTCTGATGGGTTCCTCTTTCTAGAATAACACTTCCCCACCTCTACGGGGCTGGGTGAGTATAAATACACAGAGATATTAAGATGCTCTTGATTGCTGGCAGCACACGACCCATCCCCGAAAAGCATAAGCAACAGGATTTATCCTGTGAGATTTATTATCTCACATAGTAAGGGATCTTGAGGCAGGGAGGCTGCTGTCGCCACGTGTCTGGGCTCCAGCTCCTCTTCTCTGTCCCTCTGTCTTCTCTGCCCCTCTTCGAATTGGTTTCCTGCTCAGGCTGGTGGCAAGATGGCTAGGGTGGTTCCAGGTCTCACATCTAGACACATCAATGTCCTGCATGAGAGAAGATGGACAGTTTCTCCCTGTGTCCACCTTCCCAAACTGTGGGCACATCCCCTGCGTGGCTGGTTGGCCTGGCCTGATCACAGACTTACCCTGAATCAAGGGCAGCAGCGTTACTGAGATTAACTAAAACAGATAAGGATGCACCCTGGAGCTGGGGATTGATTGGATTATGCTGGGGCAAGGTGGGAACCCAAAAGAGTGGACTGCCTGCAAGGAAGGTTTTGGGATTGAAGTGGTAAAAAGTTAAAAAAAAGTGTCTAGCCTTTCTTTTTTTTTTTTCTTTTTTAAGATTTTATTTGTTTATTTGACAGACAGAAACCACAAGTAGGCAGAGAGGCAGGCAGAGAGTGAGGGAGAAGCAAGCTCCCTGCTGAGCAGAGAGCCCAATGCGGGGCTTAATCCCAGGACCCTGGGACCATGACCTGAGTGGAAGGCAGAGGCTTTAACCCACTGAGCCACCCAGGCGCCCCTATCCTAACTTTTCTAAGGAAGGCACCTCTGGCTAGCATTTTAGCCTCCTCACAGACAATTGCCTTTTTACCAGCCCTTTCCCCTCTGCCAATGTCTTCTGCCTGGCCCCTTGCCCTTTGGCACAGTGGCCCTCCCTATTGGCCTGGCCTTCTGGCCCAACCTGGCCACTTTTACCTGCTGTGTTTCCCCCACATCTTGCTGACTCACTGGCCTGAGCACACTGCCGACCCACAACCCTGTGCCTTCTTCTTGGCCAGAGCACGCATCTCTTCCAGGAAGCCTACCCGAATTCACCCCACCCACCCATGTCATGCCCCTCCTACCACCCTCTAGCCTTGGGGATTCTCCCCATGGATTTATCTGCTAATGCTTTGCTTGAAAACCTTCTAAGTTCCAAAGCCACTTCTCATGCATTTCACGGGCATGTTTTTCTCCCGAACAAGAGTGTTTGTTCCTTGATGAGAATAATGTCTTCTAATTCTTTGGCAGCTCCATGAATAATGAGCCTCACTCATATCTCTCTCTCTCTCTCTCACACACACACACACACACACACACACATCTCTTATGACTTCCACAGCCACACTGGGAAGCAAGGCAGCCAATCAATGCTGCTAATTAACTAGCCAGGGTGTCCCCAGCCTAATCTCCTGCCCTTGCCTCTCTGTTGGCAGAGATGGCAGCAGCCTCTGTATGTAAGAAAGATTGTAGAAAGGCACGGCTCCAGCAGCTGGGGTCAGGAAATCCGAGGAACAATTGCTCCTTTAGGCTAGAGTGTTATGTTTCTGCGGGTAATTTCAGCTCTACAGTAAGGACAGAGCCCCTGACACTCTAAGGTATAATTGTGGGAACCCGGAACCTGGGGAGTACCTACTATGTGCCTCGTACCTACTACCCCCCCCTCAGATGCTTGTCCCATTCATCAGTTTGCCAGCATGGCTTCCTCTGCCAGTCTTTCTCTGGCTCTGTCTGGAAGGTCCCACCTACCCTGTTAAGGCTCAAATAGCACGCTGTGATGCCATCCCTAGAAAGTTTCTTCTCTTTTCTTCTGTTGTCATTATGATTTGTTGCACAGCTCAGCGTAAGAGACTGCGCCAGTGCTCACCTGTCTACCTCTCTGGCGTGGGGTGAGCTCTTCAAGGCCAGGAAGCAGTTTTCTTTTTCTGGATCTTTGGGTCCTCTGAGGAAAGATCTATGCCTGTCAGGTAATAATAAATACATGGCCCTGGAATTAAATTAAATTAAGTGTTGCCGAGGACAGCAGAAGGCAAGATTCAGAAAGAGTGAACGCAGGACTTAAATATAGTGACTCTTCAGTAAATATGCATTTTTCTCCAATATTATGGCTCATGGATAGAGAAAGAAGGAGAAAAAGGGAAGGAAATAGGAGAAGTGAGGATTGATAAGGCCTCTCCCTCTCTAGCTGAGCTTCTAAAGAGCAAGAACGATTTTATATCCCATGGTCCAGCCCAGTCGCTAAATATGGGAAATGATCCACAAACACTTGTTGAGTGAATAAATGGAATGTGGGTCAGGTTGTGCTTTGGGGTTGGATTCTGAGCACTGGCTAGGGCAGGGCATGAGGACCTTGGAATCTAAGGTGGAATGAAGAAGCCCTCATGAGGGAATAATGGACTTGGCAGGTTGCCAAGGGCCTATCTGTGCCACCGACCTAGAGATGATCAGCTAGCCTCTCTTTCTTCAACCTCGTCCATCCCAACCTTCAGCTCCAGCACTCGCAAGGTCACATTTAAGACCCCGAAGTGAGGCCTCAGGTCGAGGGAATGTGACCAAACCTGTCTCTCATATGTGCTAGAACCTCCTGCAGAAGGATGAGTGGAGGTCCAGGGGCCATATGTCTAAATATTTTAAAGTTATTAACCAAATGAATAAACTGTTTAATAAAATATATTCTAGCCTCCTGTGTTGACAGATGTATCTTCAGAACAACAAAAAAGAAAGTGTATAAAGCTACAGTTTTTATAAGGTTGAAATTCAGTCAAATATCAAAGATGACCGACTTAAATTATTTTTATTAAAATCTAGGCATTCTGCTGAACAGCCAGTGATATTGGGGTGAATAATAAAAGCACCCATAATTCATTAATGACTATACATTTATTCCCATAATTTTAGTTTTCATGTTTTTGTTTTAGCAAGATCACTCATTATGTTTTTATACAATCAAGATATTCACATCATGTGTTCTATCGACGGTGATGATCTAGATTAAAAAAACAAAACGTGACCATACTCAAAGTGTTCAAAGTCTCAGGATATTTTATCCTAAAGTGTAGCTCAAGCTCAATGTGAACTATCTGAACATAAAACTTGTGTACATATTTCAGAAAAGTAACATTTCTTTTATTCTATTAAAATGAAGGGTAAAATACAAATTTAATGACTATAAAAATAAAGTTATGTAAATCCAGCTAAATGAAATGATTCTTACAATTATAGTGTGTAATAGCCATGCAGTTGCAAGTATAAAAAAAAAGGTATCATTCTTGGGGCGCCTGGGTAGCTCAGTGGGTTAAGCTGCTGCCTTCAGCTCAGGTCATGATCTCAGGGTCCTGGGATCGAGGATCGAGCCCCGCATCGGGCTCTCTGCTCAGCAAGGAGCCTGTTTCCCTCTCTCTGCCTGCCTCTCTGCCTACTTGTGATCTCTGTCTGTCAAATAAATAAATACAATCTTTTTTTTAAAAAGTATCATTCTTTATGCATGTTATGCATAGACAGTGGTTCTCATGTGGAGGTGATTTTGTCCCCCAGAAGCATTTGGTGATGTCTGGAGACATCTGTGGTTGATACAGTTTGCTATTGGTATCTAGCCAGTAGAGGCAGGGATGCTGCTAACTATTCTAGAATGTATACAATGTGAGAAAGAATGCATACAATGTTAGAAGCCAGGTAAGAAACACTGGTTATGCACATGATCACACACAAGCATCAGATGAACTGTTTGCAAATTGCAAAATGTTCCTTCACTGTTATATGCAATTGTTGTGAATACTACATAAACCATGGGTAACTCCAGAATCCTGAACTGGAACATGAAGAGAAGCAAGAAAATGGGCAGGTGACACATTGCCTTAGGCAAAAATCTATTGCATTCTTGCTATGTGAGAGGAAGAATTTGACATTTTAATCAATTTGTCTTTTCTTTTACCTAAGTGTTTCTGCCTATCAGTCACCCCACCACCACCCTTGCTTAGCTACTGCACATTCTGAAATCCTGTCCATCTCCAACGTCAGCAACAACACAGCCCATGGATCTGGACGTTCAGACACAGTCACCTTTTGTGTCATGGACGTAAGACAGGAGATGTGGGGAAGTGCTATCCTGGGGCCCGAATGGTGTTGTTCCAATAACAGGTGTTTAAGGTTATGGGTCATGCTGTATCAGAGTCAGGCAGCAGATCCCTAGTGACAGAAGTGCCCATGTTTTCCTTCAAAAATGCAATTTCTGTGTGTTTGTGACTTGGCAGTTGGGACCTCCAAAGCCTGAGGCCCAGGGCCAGGGCAAGTTGCTGTGTCCTATTGTCAGCCTCGGCTTCTGAGCGGGAACACTGAGGAGTTGAGAAGCTGCTGATATCAGACCATCAGCGGTTTCCCAGTTCTTTTGCAGAACAGCATGCTGTTTAGCTGCCAAAATATTAGGACTGGAAGTAGCTGGCAAAAATGTTCAGTGAGGCAGTGAGCCTGCTTCGAGAAGCCAAAGGAAAATTCTCTTAGACTGTGACCCGAGAAGGAACCCGGCCCTCAGGACCTCTTTTGGAAGCCTGCACTCAGTCAGCGTGGGGTTCCCTCCAACCCCCCGGGGGCTCCTCTGAAGAGTGCGTCTGGGACTGGTGCTTATTGCTAGTCCTTTCTGGGGCAATGGGACTGAGGAGACTCTGTCACCACTCAGAGAAATTCACTGATAGTGAATGTATTCTCAGCTTATGTTTAGTGAAATCGGAAAACAAAAAGGAGACAGAACAAGCCACTTCCACATAACTCAGCTACTATTTCCAAAGAGATGGGTCCAAGGGGGAAGAGATGACAGCTTCCCGTGCAGGGAAGTATAGAGAAGAGAGAGGGGACATGTGGCGTTACTAAGACTCACCCCTGCACGCATTCATAAGTCCCTTCCCAAACAGTGACCACTTGGTCCTCACTGCAAGCTCCGTACAGACAGCCAGGCAGGTTTGTTTTCCTTTTACAGGATATTGACCTTGAATATTGACCTTGAAGGATAGAGTAACTCACTCTTTCAGGAAGTCACAGCTGGAAGGTGGCAGAGCCAACAGTGAGACTTGGTCTTTTGGCTCTAAAAGCAATGCTCGTTCCAGTGACATCAGTGTTTCAGTCTGTGGACCCTGGAAGATTCCATTGTTAGAAGGAGTTTGTGAACCCAAATGTACAGGGGATGCCACATGTAGCCTCAAATGATAGAAATATAACCAGTGTCATGTGAAGAGGGCCTAGAATCTATTGACACTGAGGCAGAGCTCTGTGGACTAGTGTCACAACCAGCACATCACCCCCCTGCTGTACCAAAGGCCTCCTGGCAGAGATGGGATGTTCTTTAGCACTGGTGATTCATGGCACAAAAACTCCCACGAGTGCACAGAGCTACAACGGAGGCATGGGTCTTTGGTTCATGTTGTGTGGTGTGCAATACACTCGTACCTCAGATGAAGAACCCTACACGTAGGGCATGGGAGGTGCTCAAAGATGGTATAAACTGACCTTCTATTCAGGGTAACTTAACCCTCCCATCAATAGCTCCCAAACAGCGCAAAGATCAGGTTCTGATCTGAACTGGAGAAGTTCTGAAACTGAAGCTGAACCGGAGAAGAGGAGAAGTCAGATGCCAAAGGGAGAAGCAGCCTCCTGTTGACGAATAGGGTGGAGGAATCAGCAGTGAATCCCCTCACCCACAAGGGACAAGGAATGGAAACCAACAACAAAAGTACTTAGCACATTATTAAACACTGGAAAGCTGTTGCTTTTGGAATAATAACACAATCGTGCGGTCTCATTAGAGGTTCTAACGGGAACAGAAAGAAATACTCTGGGCCAATTTTCTTTCTGTTCCTGTAATTAGTAGTAAATTTTTAAAGGACTGAGTAGGGTGTTAAGTCCTTTTCAATCACTACGAGTGATCATTCATTCATTCATTCATTCAGCAGATGTTCACTGAGCGCCCGTTATATGCCAGGCACTGAACCGGTGTTGGGGATTTAACAGTATATAAAACAGACAAAAGACTCTGCCCTCATGGAGCTCACATTCTAGACAACAAAGAAATGAGAAGGTAAACTACATTGTCTGTCAGGTGGTGAGACACTCTATAGATGGAGGCAGGGGGAGGGACATAGGGCGAAATTGGTAACTTTAAATGGGATGATGAGGGAAAGCCTCATTGAGAAAGTGATGTTTGAGCAAAAGCCCGAGGATATGAGGGAGCAAATCAAGCAGATATATGAGGGAGGAACATGCCTGGTGTTCCGGGAGCAACCAGGAAACCATTGCAGGGATGCAAAGTGAGAGAAGCGGGACAAGGCTGGAGTCCTGGTACAGGCTACCAAAGGGTCTGGAGCTCTTACCCTGAGTAACAGGGGAGGAGGTGATGTGATCTGACCTGCATTTTATTTAGCAGGTTGCCCTGGCTATTGTGTTGGGAATAAAAGTAGCAAGGCTGGGTTGAAGGAGACCGATTAGAAGGTTCTGGAAAAAAATCCAGGAGACCTGATCAAGGTGGTAGCAGTGGAGGTGGTGAGAAGTGATTGGATTCTGGATGTTTTATGAAGGTGGAAAGGCAAGATTCACTAACAGATTAGATGCAGAGTGGGTGGGAAAGATTTAGTAAGGGTGATGCCAAGGTTTTGAGCCCGAACAATGGTAAGAATACAGGTGCCATTAACTGACATGAGGAAGGCAGTGGAGGGGGCACAGGTTTGGAGAAGAAACTCAGGAGTTTGGTTTGGGTTGTGTTAAATCTGACATGATTTTCTTCTCCAAATTTACATATGAAAGGAGAGGTTCATATTTGAAATAAGAATTTGGAAGCCATAGCACAAAGACGGTACTGAGAACTTATATCGAGAGAGTATTTAGAGAGGAAAAAAGGTCAGAGTTCTGAAGCCTGGAGATTTGAGCAGGATGTAATCAACAAAAGTTTGGGAATGGATGGCCAGTGAAGTAGGAGAAAACCAGGAGAGTGTGGACCACTGGGAGTCAAGTGAAGAAACTGTTTCAGTTAGCACCTGCTGTCTACCCTGCATCAAAGGCTGTGAGAGATTGAGCAAGATGAGTGCTGAGAGTAGCCCATTAAATTTAGTAACATGGAAGTCAATGGTGAGTTTGACAACAACAGTTTCAGCGGGGAGTGGGGTGGGTCAAAGGACAGCTTGACTATTGAGGGTTAAGAGAAAACAGAAGGAAATGTAACCAGTGAATATAGACAACTCTTTTGAAGAGTTGGATGCAAAACAGGATGTAGGAAGGAGACCGTGTAGCTGGAGGGGTCTGTCAGTCAAGAAAGGTTTCTTTTCATTGGTTTTTTATTTTTTAATGGGAATGTTAGAGCATGTTTATATGCTGATGGGGTGATCCAACACGAGGGGAAATTGATGATGTGAGGCAGACAGAAAAATTGCTGGGGCAAAGTCCTTGATCAGGGCAAAGAGACCCCCATCAGAGCACATGCGTGGAGGCTGACTGGTGCACAGGTGGGTCCTCTGGAACCGGGAGGAGGAACCGAGGGCTCAGACGCCACTGGGAGGGGAGGCGGTGGACTGTCCTTCTTACTGCTTCAGTTCTCTCAGTGAAATCAGGAGCAAGCTTGTGGACTGAAGGGGAAGGGAGGGGAGTGGTGCTGGAGGAATTTGAAGAGACATCCCTCCCAAGTCTGCTGTGGGGATTACCTGAAAGGACACAGCACAGCACCTGGCCCATAGAGAGGCTTATGAATGGAAAGGAATTCCTCTACTGTCTTTGTGATTGTTGTTCAAAGCAATTTTCTTTTGAGCATTACATATGTGGTTTTTGTTATTACAATAATATTTCATGTTTGATATAGAAAATTATGAAAAAGGCAGAAAAGTAAAGAAAAAAAATCACTATAATTGTTTCCCGAAGAAAACAGCTATTACCAGTTAGATGTGTATCCTTACCCTTTTTTTTTTTTTTT
>RCUC01084611.1:0-13831 GCA_003697995.1 Taxidea taxus jeffersonii
AAAAAACCCAAAAAAACCCCAGCTATTTATTTTTCGAAGTCCTGGAGGTACACCTTCTTGGTGTGACTTCATAGGGTAGGGATGGGAAAGAGAGAGAGAGAGGGAATGTGGGGAGAGAGAGAGAGATGGAAAGAGGCAGGGAGAGAGGGAGGGAGGGAGAAGGTGAGAGAGAGAAGAAGGCAGGCAGAGAGAGAGGGAGACAGAGAGTGGCAGAACGATAAGGAGGACTATGTAGTGTCTCTCCTTACAAGAATATGAATCAGGGCCCCTTCCCCGATCACCTCATTTAACCTTAATTATCTCCATAAAGGCTCTCTCTCCAAATATAGTCACACTGGGGGGTTGGTGCCTCCACGTAGGAATATTCCATCCATTACACTGCCAAATTGTTTTCCAGAGTGGCTGAACTGTGTTGCATTCCCACAAGCAGGGAGTGACGGTTCCTGCTGCCCCACACCCTTGTCAGCTTCTAATGCCTGATGCCTGTGCTGTGGATTATCTATTCGTTCATTTGTTTGTCTGTTTATTTAAAGATTTCATTTTTTAAAAAGGATTTATTTATTTATTTGAGAGAGAGAGAGGTGGGAGAGGCAGAGAGAGAGGGAGAGAATCTTAAGCAGATTCTCCGCTGAGCGTGGAGCCTGGTGAGGGTCTCGATCTCATGGCCCTGAGAGATCATGACCTGAGCGGAAATCGGGAGTTGGACATCGAACCGAATGAGCCTGTGCTCATTCGGTTGAGCTCATTCGGATGGCTCTGTGCTGTGCATTTTAGTCATTCTAACGGGTGTGTTGTTTTCATTTGCATTCCCCTAATGATGTATGGTCTGGAACATTTTCCTGCATGTTTATTTTCTATTGCTGAATTTTAAGAGTTCCGTGTGTGTGTGTGTGTGTGTGTGTGTGTACATTTTTAAAAGAGTTCTTTGTATATTTCTGATACTAGTCCTTTCTCAGATATTTCCATTGTGAATACATTCTCCCAATTTGCAGTTTGTCTTCTGTAGACCAGAAATGCTAAATTTTCGTGAGATCCAACCTATTCCCTCTTTCTGTGATGGACCATGCCTCTGATGTTGTATGTGAAAAAGTCGCTGCTCCGTTGTTATTCTTTCAAGGTTTAACAAGCACTGAGATGTGGGGGATGGTTGTTACCGTAGCATCACCTTGCCGGTCCTGACTAATGCAACAATGAACAACGGAACCAGGCTGCAGGACCGAGTGTCCTGGAGAGCTGCTTGTTCTGCAAGAGTCTGGATGGTGGGGAATCAGGAACTGGCCCTGTCGCCAAGTCAGGGAGCCTTTGAGCCAATCTCTCAGTCCTCAGGAAGCAGGACCTTTGAGCCTGCAAGGCTGCAGCAGCAGAACAGTCCCCGGCAGGGAGATGCCCGCAACTCATTTCCTCCCTCCTGGTCTTGTGTGTCAGTGCGTTGAAAGGCCGTGTATCTAGAGTTGATTTCCCATCCCAGCTGCAAGGGATCCAGGCACACAGTTTCAGCTTTCTAGCCTCACCGGCCAGAGAGCCATAAGAGAAGGTGATGGGCATGAGTGCTAAGGGTCACTTGACCATGATCCACACAGTGGGGGGTGGAAGGGGGTGCACCATGGAGAATGAGAAGAAGCAGAGAAGGAGGCTCGGGGCGAAGAAGCTCTGGGTGGGCAAAGGGGCGAAAAGAAGGGCTTGCCAAGGGGAAGGGAAAGGAAGAGAAGATTGGGGAGGGGGCCAGAGACAGAGGAGAGAGGTGGGCTCTGGTTTGATCTCAGCTATAGTGGGTTGAATAGTGTCTCCCAAAATTCAGGGCTACTGGGCTCCTCAGAACATGACCTTATTGGGAAGTAAGGTCTTTGTGGGTGCAGTGACTTAAGGATTTCAAGGCAACATCATCCTGGATTTAGAGTGGGCCCCAAATCCAGTGACCGGTGTCCTTATAGGACAAGGGGAGGACACAGAGACGCATGGAAGGCAGCTGCAGAAAGACGGGGGTAGAGATCAGAGGGATGTGTCCACAGGCCTGGGAACGGCAGGAGCCTCCAGGATGAGGTGAGGTGAAGAGGGACCTTCCCCTTGTGCCTCCAGGGAGAGCACAGCCCTGCAGACACCTTGAGTTCAGACTTCTGGCCTCCAGAAGGGGATTGATGTGTCTGTCCTTAAGGGGTTTCTTGGCCCCGGGTCCACACAACTTGGCTTTTCCTAACTTGCTGTGTGCAGGTGGACAAGTCCCAGCCCCTTTGGGCCCCTGGGAAGACCTAGTATAAGGCGAGACAGGCCTTAAGAAGTCCTGAGGGCGAGGTGGGGCTGAGGGGCATGGTCACTGTCACTCTTGAGAGGACGATGAGGGAAGATATACGGAAAACATGGTGGAATGTAGGGGAAACTGAGAATTCTTCCAGAATCCTGGCTTCTAAAGCCTGGGAATTATCATAAGGGAAGAGAATGCTTGTGTCCTCAGTCCCAGCTGAGGGTTAAGTAGGGTGATGACTTAATCCAGGGGTTGGCAAACTATGGCTGACCATCCAGATTCAGCCTGCCACCTATTTTTATGAATAAAGTTTTTTTTTTAATTTATTTGACAGACAGAGATCACAAGTAGGCAGAGAGAGGCAGAGAGAGAGGGGGAAGCAGGCTCCCCGCCGAGCACAGAGCCTGATGCGGGGCTCGATCCCAGGACCCTGAGATCATGCCCTGAGCCAAAGGCAGAGGCTTAACCCACTGAGCCACCCAGGCGCCCCTATGAATAAAGTTTTATTGACACCAGCCAATAACACTCACTCGTTTATACACCATATGGTGGCATGAGGGCCATGAAAACAGGCCCAGTGAGAGGAGGCTCAGCCATTGTACACAAACTGGGCTGTCCTGCTCAGGCCTCGGGCTCCCTGTTAGTGACATACATCCCTGCTTGTCAGGGCCAAGGTGGGATGAGGCGGCTACATGGGACCCGTTGGACATAGTCACCACAGAGCTCCCCAGGGCTCCCCAGACTGGGACTGAGGCCTTGGGACCCAAGTGGTGGCCACATCCCGGTAGAGCCCCAGAAAGCCCCATAAGGAGGAAGGGGAGAGAAAATAGAGCTTACCAGCGTCTGTGGGCCTGAGAGGCAAGGCCTGGGCACATGTCTGGGTGAGGTCCTGGGCGTTTGGGGTCTCTGATGTCTTTCTCCACACCCCTCACCTGGTGCCATGTTTGTCCTTGAAGTTCTGCCCCCTTACCTGCAAACGAGGTCCCTAACCTCATTCCCCACCCTGCTGCCATTGTCATCCATGCCCCCAGGATTGTGATGTTTCTATCTTCCCCCAAAAGTCCACACAACAGCCAAAATGCTTAAGAAGTCAAACAGGCTACATCATTCTGTTACTTAAAACCTCACACTGCCCACCCCATTTCCTATCATCCTTAAAATAAAATCCCCATCTCTCCTGTGGCCAGTAGAGACCTGCATGACCCAGCCCGCCTACTCTCTCACCTCATTGCACCCTACAATCCCCCTTTCTTCACTACGCTCATTGCTGATTCTATAAGTTGCCAAGTTTGCTCCTGCCCCAGGCCATTTGTGCAGACCGTTCAGTCTGCCTTCCTCTATGCTGGCTCCTTCTCAGCCTTCACCTCTCAGCTCAGATGCCATCTCTTCAGAGTGATTTTCCTGAGTAACTTTGCAAAAGCTCCTGGAACTTTTTTTTTTTTTTTCCAAGATTTTCTTTATTTGGGGCACCTGGGTGGTTTAGTCAGTTAAGCATTTGCCTTTGGCTCAGGTCATGATTGCTGGGTCCTGGGATCGAGCCCTGTGTTGGGCTCCCTGCTCCACGGGGAGCCTGCTTCTCCTTCTCCCTCTGCCTGCTGGCCCCTCCCCCCGATTGTGCTCTCTCTCTCTCTCTCTGTCAAATAAGTAAATAAAAATCTTTTTAAAAAACGTTTTATTTATTCATTTGAGAGGGGGGAGAGGATATGAGGTGGAGTAGGGGCAGAGGGAGAAGCAGACCCCAAGCTGAGCAGGGAGCCTGATGCAGGGCTAGATCCCAGGATTCTGGGATCTTGACCTGCCTGAGCAAAAGGTAGATATTTAACCGACCGAGCTACCTAGGCACCCCTAGCATTGCTGGAATTCTTAACCAAGGTCTTGCTCCGATGATTTCCACTTTATTTTTTTTTAAGATTTTATTTATTTATTTGACAGAGAGAGAGATCACAAGTAGGTAGAGAGGCAGGCAGAGAGAGAGGGGGAAGCAGGCTCCCTGCTGAGCAGAGAGCCCTATTCGGGGCTTGATCCCAGGACCCTGAGATCATGACCTGAGCTGAAGGCAGAGGCTTTAACCCACTGAGCCACCCAGGTGCCCCTCCACTTTAATTTTTCAAAGAGATTTATTTATTTATTTTAGAGAAAGAGAGAGAGAAAAGCGGGGAGGGGAGAGGGAGAGAGAGAGGCACAGGCACTCTGTGCTACGTACAGAGCCTAGCGCAGGGCTCGATCTTACAGCCCTGAGATCACGACTTGAGCTTAACCGACTGAGCCACCTGGGGAGGGGGTCCCTGTCCTTCAGCTTTTATGTCAAAATTATGCATGCCTATAGTTTAGGGAGTACAATAGTTTTAAAGGTTTATTGGGAACAAGAGCAATCTCTCTTCCCTTCCCCCAGTTGTGTCCTTCCCTAGAGTAAGCCACTCCCTGCACTTTTTAGCAGGTTCTTTTGCTGTTTATCTCCACGCCTCCAAATAACCCGTTCTTGTGGCTTCTTGGGTTTTTGGCCTTCTGTATTATCTACCGACTTCCCACCCCAGGAGATGAAGGTTTGAAGCTCTCCCTCCTTCCTTTCAACAAACACATGGGCCCTCCTGACCCCCCACCCTCTATTAGAATGAGTCATGACTTGGATCAAAGGCAGGGGGGCGGTGGGGCGATGCTCGCATTGCCATTCAAGAAAAAGCTTGTTCTGCTACAGGGAGTGTGGTCCTGCTGTGGCTCCTGTTGGCTTCAGGGCAGCCTTGGAGCTGAAGCCATGCTCTCCAGGAAAGCCTTCAGCCAGATCCTGAGCACTGGGGGTGGTATGCACCAGAGCCAGTCCTGCCCAACATGGGACTTCTGAAATGGGCAGTCTTTGCTCTAGAGTCCCTGATTGGGTTGGCCAAGACTTTTCCAGATTTGCCCTGGAGTCCAGTGGCCTCCCTGCCTGGTTCTGCTTTCCTCCCTTTCGTCTCTCCCAGGCGTTACTCACCGACACACTTCTGTGCTCACAGCCTCTTGGCAGCTGGCCCCTGGAGAACCCGAGCCCACACCAGCCTCAGTCGATGTGGCCGTTAGCATGCCGAGGAAACGCCACTTGCAGCCGAGCTGCACAGTCTACCAAGTTGAAATGTGCTTCCCGGCACAGCACGTTGCCCTCCCCTGCAGCTAGACTGAAGAGCTTTTGTTTCGTTTTGTGTGTACTTGTCATGAACTCAACCCCCAACCTCCGCCATTTTGTCTAAGCCAACTTTCACTTCTTATCTGCCGTGGGTGCCAGTCAGTTTTATTTTGAAGAAATCCCTCCAGAGCCTTCTGCCCTGCCCTGATCTGGTCTGGCCACACTCTCTGTCTGATGCACAGCTTAAGATCGCCTTCAGGTCACTACTTATCTCTCTCTCCAGGTGGAGTTCCTGTTTCCTGTATCCGTGATTTCCCCTTTCTTGTTTCTTTCGTTGTTGGTTTTTTTCCCCCTCTTATTTTAGTAAAGCTCCTCTTCCACCCTTCCCAAGACAGAATATGTGAAAATATATTTATTGAGACTTTTCATGTTTGAAAATGACTTTATTACTTATTTGTTTGTTTGTTTGTTTAGAGGGGGGGGACAGAGGGGGAAAGGGAGGGCAAGAGAGAGAATCTTTTTTTTTTTTTAATTTATTTATTAGAGAGAGAGAGAGAGAGAGCACAGGCAGAGGCAGAGGGAGAAGCAGGCTCCCTGCCGAGCAAGGAGCCCGATGTGGGACTCGATCCCAGGACTCTGGGATCATGACCTGAGCCGAAGGCAGCACTTAACCAACTGAGCCACCCAGGCATCCCAAGAGAGAGAATCTTAAGCAGGCTCCATGCCCAGCGAGGAGCCTGATGCAGGGCTGGATCTCACAAGCCTGAGATGACAACCTGAGCCAACTTAACCAACCTGAGACGCTTAACCAACTAAGCCACCCAGGTGGCCCTGAAAGTGCCTTTAGTCTGTGTTGCTACTTGGTTTCTAGTTTCGCTGGGTATGAAATTGAAGGTTGAAGAAGTTCATTTTCAAGTCCGGGGGCACTATTTCATTGCGCTCGGGTTTCCAGTGCTGCTATTGAGAAGTCTGAAGTGAGTCTGGTTTCTGATCCTTTGTATGTGACCAACTCTCCCTCTTTTTGTAAAGAAAAGATTTTATTTATTTACTTGAGAGAGTGAGGGATAGAGAGTACAAGTTGGGGTGGAGGGGAAGAGCCAGAAGGAGAAGCAGGCTCCCCACTGAACAGGGAACTCAATGCTGAGCTCGATTCCAGGACCCTGAGATCATGACCTGAGCTGAAGTCAGACGCTTCACCAACTGAGCCCCCCAGCACCCACCCCCACCCCAACCAACTCCCCCTCTCCTTCCTCTCTCTGGAAGTTGTAGGAACTTCTCTGTCACTAACCTTCATGATGATGTTTTGATGTGACTCCATTTTCACCCATTGTTTGGGTTCTTGGTGAGCTCTTTCAATCTGTAAAGGACAGAAAAAGCCCTTTGGATCTGGGACATTTTCATAACTTCTATGAGTGATGATTTCTTCCCTCTTTTTTTTTTTCTGTTTTTACTTTCTGGAACTCCTATAACTCATATGTTGACACTCCTATATGAATCTGGTACATTTCCTCATCTTTTCTATTTTCCATCTCATTGCTCTCAGAAATTTCAGTTTTATTTTCTGACTCTCACATTGATGTTTTAATTTCTGTACGTATGTATGGGGGTATATATATATATATTCTATAAGATAAGATATATTACATAATACATTGTAAATATATTTTACCAATAATATAATATATAATACAAATATAACCTATAGATATAATTTTCACAGAACCTTTTCTGTTCTCAGAAGATTTTTTTTTTTGGCGCATTCTGTTCTCATTTTGTGGCTGTAGTTCTCTTATCTCTGTGAGGAGATTAATGAGTTTGTCACTCATTTTAATTAATTAATTAATGATTTTCTTTATTTGAGAGAGAGAGCGAGCACAAGTGGGAGGAGGGGCAGAGGGAGAGGGAGAAGCAGACTCCCCGCTGAGCAGGGGACCTGACATGGGGCTGGATCCCAGGACCTGAGATCATGATGTGAGCTGAAGGCAGATGCCTAACCAACTGAACCACCCAGGGGCCCTGCTGGTACTCATTTTTAAAGTTTTCCTCTTCCCGTAGAGTCTGTTTCTTTTTTACCTTTTCATGTTTATTGATGTGGGTCTCTGCCCTTCGCCTCAGAGGCCTCCCCAGATTTCGGGTAGTTTCTGGAATCTTCATGGGCCTTGCTCACTCGGCTCCCACAGCCGCTCACTGTGGCTCCCGGAAGAAAGTACCAGCGGGGCCTTCAGCAGCAGACATTTATTTCTCATGGTTCTGATCTCGAGTTGGAAGCCTGAGATCAAGATATGGCAGGGTTGGCTTCTCCTGAGGCCTCCCTCCTTGTCTTGTGGAGAGCCTGCTTTTCTCTGTGTCTCGGTCATGTTTATGTCCAAATGTCCTCTCACAAGGACGCCAGTCAGATTGGGTAGAATGAACTCTGATGGCCTCCTTTTACCTTACTCACCTCTGTAAAGGCGACCCCCAGATGCAATCCTATTCTGAAGGATGGTTTAGGAGTTCAGTATATGGGGGAGGGGCCACAACTTAGCCCAGAATACCTCCTGTGCTGCCGAACCCCTGAACTTGGCCCAGCTCCCACCACTTCATGGAAACAGCTTCCCCTGGAGTGTCCACCAGGCAGAGGCTTCTCTGTCTCCATTCAGCTGAGCCTTTCTGCAGCATGGGATTCTAATGCTCACGTGCTTCTTCCTGAAATCCAGCCCCCTGACCCATGCTTTGGTTTTCTTTCTCACCCCATGTACTTTGGGCAACCCCTGGGCTTTTTCATCCTCCTTCGACGTTGCCAGGGTTGTGAGGGGGCAGGTGGGATGCTAGTTAGAAAGCCAGATTGCCAGGTCTCATCAGAAACTGTCTGAGCTGGAACCTGGGGGTATGGAGTCTGGGAAGCTTCCTCTTGAATCAGCTCCCTAAGTGACCATCTGGCATACGGCGTGGTAGCTGCCATTTCCTGCGTGATCTGTGGGCGCCCGTCTAAGCCCTGGGCCACTGGCCACCGTTAGCTCATGGGGTCCTCACAAGCCTGTGATAGCAGCTCTGACCGCCTCCACTTCCCAGCCAGAGAAAGAGGCTCGGAGGGATTAAAGCCACATGGTTCATAAAGGGCAGTGCTCCGTGTTACTGGAATATACTAGAATTACAAAAAAAAAAAAAAAAAAAAAAAAGACAGTACTCAGATTTGAGCCCAGACTATGAGCTTTAAGAGCCCGTGGTGTGAATCGCCCCTATGGGTTGTCACAAGGTTTCAGAGCCACTGTCCCAAGTAATCTCCTCCATCAGGTGACTGCTGTCACCTGCCCAGACCTTCCCTGATGTTTCTTGGGCACCTCCAAGCCAACACATTATGGACCTGTTCATCGTCCTCCCAGAGTGCTCCTGCCCTGGTGCTCCCCACCCTGGGTACTGTCACCCAACCTAAAACCTGGCTGGCAACCCGAGTCCTATCTCTCCCTTGCCTCTCCCCTTGCTGTCCTCCCAGGCCTGGCCTCCGACGGGCCTCACCTTTCCTGTGGTCCTTCTGTCCTCCCCACCAGACTCACAGTCCCTCCCCCCTGCAGCCCCTGACCTTCTCCTATCTCCAAGCCCAGCCCTTCCCTGCTTTAAGACCCACCATGTCTGCCCTCTGGTGTCCCACTCAACCTGAAACCTCTTTCCTGGCTCTCAGGGTCACATGCTGACCTCTCTTGCCATCTGCTCTGCACATTCCAACTCCTAGAAGACAACTTGTAGCTTCAGGTCTCGAGACCTTTGATGTCACTGGTTCCCCTGCCTGCTACGTCCCTTTCTGCCTTTCTTTTCTTTAAGAAAATTTTTATTCAGAGATGCCAGGGTGGCTGAGTTGGTTAAGCATCTGCCTTTGGCTCAGGTCGTGATCCCAGGGTCCAGGGATCAAGCCCCAGGTCGGGATCTCTTCTCAGTGGAGAGCCTACTTCTCCCTATCCTCTTGCCACTCCCGCTGCTCATGCTCTCTCTCTCTCTGACAAATAAATAAAATCTCAAAAAATTTTTTTTCACTGGTGTTTAGTATATTCACGGTGTACAACCATCCCTAACTAGTTCCAGAATATTTTCATCACCCTGCAAAGAAAGCCTGGGCCTGCTTCTTCTGCTTAGGACGGTGTTTCTGTTTTTAAAGATTGATTGATTTGATGGAGAGAGTGAGCGAGCGTGTAGGGGGAGGGGCAGAGAGAGAGGGAGAGAGAGAACCTCAGGCAGACTCCCAGACTCCATAGAGCCCAATGCAGGGCCCAATTCCAAGACCCTGAGATTGTGACCTGAGCCGAAACCAAGAGTAGGACACCCAACCTTGAGCCCCCCAGCCCCCCATCCCACCCCGTTTTAACCAGATCTTGAGTTCAGAGACTTGAGTCTGTGGCCTGGTTGTGCGTGGCAATAGATGAGTCATACTGCTTCCAGGCTTGGTTATCTCCCCTGTTAGTGGGGATCCGAACTCTTGCCTGTGGTAGTTTCTGTGGGTGCCCATGTTAGCTTCCGAGGCCCACCATAATGAGCCACCACAGGCTGGGGGCTTATACAACAGAAGCTTCCTGTCTCACAGTTATGGCGGCCGGAAGCAGTGGCTGGTTCCTTCTGAGCCTGTGAGGGAGAGGCCTGGAACAGGCCTGTTCCAGGCCTCTCCCCTTGGTTTGCCGTTGGCTGTCTTCTCTCTGTGTTCCTTCATATTGTTTTCCATCTGTGGATGTCTGTCTCTGTGTCCAAATTTATTTTCTTTTTTTTTTTTAAAGATTTTATTTATTTATTTGACAGAGGGAGAGAGATCACCAGTAGGCAGAGAGGCAGGCAGAGAGAGGGGGAAGCAAGCTCCCTGCTGAGCAGAGAGCCCGATGCGTGGCTCGATCCCAGGACCCTGAGATCATGACCTGAGCTGAAGGCAGAGGCTTAACCCATTGAGCCACCCAGGCGCCCCAAATTTCTTCTTTTTTCTTCTTAGTCATACTGGAGTAGGGTCTGCCCTCATGGCTTCATTATGACTAATGAAATTATGACTAAAGACTTAACTTGATCACCTCTATAAAGAGACCCTGTCTCCAAATAAGGTCTCATTCTGAGGGGCTGGAGGTTAGGGCTTCAACACATGAATTTTGGGGGACACCAGTGACCCATAACAACCTTGCAAATTAACTACTTGGCCTCAGATCCTTGTTTTGGGGTCTACTTCTGGGGCACCCCCCTGGAGCCACAGCCTGGCTTTGCTCCCAGACTTGGAGAAACTCAGGTGAGCAAATGCAGTGTTTACGGATCATCTGCTGTCTCGGGGCCCCCAGACTCAGCACCTAACACAGCAGACAAAGCCCTTGGCATTGTGAGGTGAGGGGGCCGAGGGCCAACATGCAAAGTAGTTGTAGATACCAAGAAGTCTGAAGACTACCAAGCAGGGGATTGGCAGAAGTGTGACTGGGAAGGCTATTAGAGCCTGGTGTGGTCAGGGAAAGCCTTTCTGAGTAGGTGACATTTGAGCTGAGACCTGACTGGTGAAGATTCCAGCCTTGGGAGGTGTTGGGGAGAGAGCATGCCAGTTAGAGGAAACAGCTAAAGGATTGTGTGCCTGCCACTAACTTCCCACTCCCTAAAGGCCAGCACTTAAAATGAGGAGAGCAATGTTCGGCGGAAGAGCCAGGTTCAGGACCCAGGAATGATGATGGAGGAAGCCCAGCCTAAGAGAAGATTCTTCTGGAATTCTGAGAGGCTGCCCGAAGGGAGAGGGGTCAGATGAACTCTTTATGGAGGTAAGTGGAGAGCAAAGAGTGGATGTTATAGTGAAAGAAGAGGAAGAGCTTTGTAAAGAAGACACACAGAGAGTGAGCGCCCCATCCCTGGAGGTATTTAAGCCCAGGCGGGGCCATCTCTTGGCAGGATACTGTGGAGGGAACTCAAGAGTTGAGTTAGATGCTTGAGCACCTCCATAGTTGAGCTTCACTGTTAGAAGCACCCAGGAGGGACCAACTCTCTGATTTTCATCTGTGATAATACACTGGGCCCTCACTCTTATCCCTTTTATGAGTTCAAAGAGAACAACTCTGCCCTTGACTTTGAGTCTCATGGACACCTGGGACCGGTCCCCACGGGGCTCGCAGTGCCTGGAGTGTCTCTGTCGGCCACCAGGTGGCACTGTTCACCCGGCGTTGGGGATGAATGGAGCTCGCTTTCCCGTTTCTTTCCAGCACTGGAGGCAAATGGGGAGAGACCAGGGTTTCAGTTCTCAGGAATGGCCCGAGTGTGGAAAATCCTGCAGACGCCAGCCATGGGCTCAGCTGTGAGGGACCCAGCATCTCAACGTGTAAATGATTCCCGAGAGTCTTTGGTGGCCCCTTCTCTTATCCAAGTCCCTCAGTCTCCTCGTGGGACCTTAGAGTGCCTAAAATAAACAGGTTCTTAAATTCCTCAAAGGGCACACTGTAGACTGTGGAGCCTTCCAGACACAGTTAGCTTCACTTGGGGCGGTAAGTGCTGTTAAGAGGTTGCTGTGAATATCCTCAGGAATTTTTTGTTTGTTTGTTTTATAAGATTTTATTTATTTATTTGACAGAGAGAGAGAGAGAGATCACAAGTAGGCAGAGAGGCAGGCAGAGAGGGGGGAGGAGCAGGCTCCCCGCCGAGCAGAGAGCCCGATGCGGGGCTTGACCCTAGGACCCTGAGATCATGACCTGAGCCGAGGCAGAGGCTTAACCCAGTGAGCCACCCAGGCGCCCCAAGATTTATTTTTTATTTCAGAGAGAGAGAGGGAGAGAGAGAGAGGATGAGCAGAAGGGCAATGGAAAGGGAGAGGGAGTCCCAAGCAGACTCCACCGTGAGCCAGAGGTGGGACTCGATCTCACAACCCTGAGATCACGACCTGAGCTGAAACTAAGAGTCAGATGCTTTAGCTGACTGTGGCCGCAGGTGCCCCCTCAGTATTTTTTTTTCCTAAGCATGCACCCAAACGCACATTTATATAAAAATGATTATCACATTGAGGAAGTGAAAATGTACCGGTTCATTCCCTCAGGCATCCGTCCTGTGCCGGCCCATGCTAGCCCTGGGCCCACAGAAAACAAGGCACTTGCAATCCTGGCCTTGTGGTGTCCCCTTTCTCGTTGGGAATGACACACACGCGTGAGAAAGGCTAGCATGTGACGGCGTTTGGTAAAGCGGACTGAGGGGTTGGAGGTTGTGTTTGTGCCTGGTATGATGCATTGCTGTAAGCCACAGAAATGTATCCTGTTGCGGGGTGAATGCTGGAAGTCCAGATCAGTGTGGCCAGGCCAAACAAGGTGCTGGCAGGGTGGCAATCCCTGCCTTCGCCCGCCGCAGGCTCTAGGGGAGGATCCATCCCTCATTCCTCTTCCAGCTTCTAGTGACCACAGACTTCCTTGGCTGGTGGCCGCATCATCGTAGTTTCCAAAGCTAGTGTCTTCTCATCTCCCTCTGCCTCCCTCTTATAAGGACACACGTGGCAGCATGGAGGGCCCGCACCAGTAATCCAGAACAATCTCCCCACATGCCTGCAAAACCCCCCTGTTTTTTTTTTCACATTGGTTCCTAGGATTAGGACAGGGACATCTTTTGGGGCCACTTTTCAGCCTGTCCGGAGAGTGTCCGAGAGGGACAGAGAGGGTGCTATTTCAGGAAAGGGGACATTGAGGCGGAGGCTCGAGAGAGATGACGGGGGTGGTACGGGCTCAGCCTCAGCTTGACACGTGGAGCGGGCACAAGGTTGATCTACTTATCCATTGCTCAGTCGCTGAGTGAGGGAACGGGATGCTGACAGATCTCGCTCTGAGGACAGAAGTGTGTGCCCTGCCGAGTATTGAATACTGTTTTTCTGGCTAAAGCTGCACATCCGGCTGCTGGGGGCTGAAGCTAGTGTTGACCCTGGCCATGGGCACTCCCGTGTTAATCCTATGTGGTCACTGGTACATAGGGATGCCCCCCAGAGGGCATGTGGCAGTCGGGGAAAGAAGGGGGCCATGGTGCTGGCAGGGCCTGGCTTCTGTCCTTGCTGTGTGGCACAGGGAGGCCCTCTCCCCTTGGGTCACTGAATGCCAGCAGCCTCCCAGGCCAGGCTCTGGGGAAGCAGCAGAGTCAGGACTTGGGCGGGACCCACTGGCACCCAGAGCTGCCCCCTGCCCCCCAGCCGCGCGTGCGACCCTTGGCCCTTGCATTCCCTGGGGCTCTCTCAGCCTGGGTGAGGGGAGGCCCCAGATGCCAGGAGCTTTAAGGAAGCGGGGGAGGTCCCCTCCCACATAGATGACTGCTCTGGCATCCTCGTCTCAGGGTCTGCTTCTGAGGGGACTCAGCCCGGGGACACCGCTGAGCCCCCAGGGGCCGGAGCTGGTGCTGGCCCCTTGCATATGTGGTGTCATTTACTCCTCCAGTGGTCCCTGAGGCATTCCCAGCTCCATCCCCCAGTCCAGAAAGGATGTTGGCCACTTGCTTGCACAGCTACAAGGCAGTGGGCTGGACCTCAAAAAGCCACAAGGTGTATTGTGTCACCTCCCCCC
>ML095821.1:5720-60315 GCA_003697995.1 Taxidea taxus jeffersonii
ATGACCTGAGCCGAAGGCAGACGCTTAACTGACTGAGCCCCCCAGGCGCCCCGAAGCAGGTAACTTTAAAAGAGCAAACTATGCCTAATTATCATGCTATGATGGCATGTCCATGAACTTCATCATTCCCTTGAACGTGTTTTTCCTCCTACCAGAATTTAGAACCGAAGTGGCTGTAAACACAGAGGGGGGGAGTGGCTACGTTGTATTTTTAAGAGGAGCCTCTGATGTCGGGGTGCAGGGAATGGGAGGAGAACCAAGCTTGGCTTCACGACAGAGGGTCTGAAGTCAAATTCATTCAACAGTTTTGTGATTTAATTCACAGCTTCTGAAGTGTATACATCCATCCCCATATGCACAGGGATGTTTTCTGTTTTTTTTTTTTAAATGATAGGAATATTTTCAAAGATTTTGATACTCACCCCTGCAAAGCTGTCATGACCCCCCAGCCTTTTTAGCCCTTGGAGACTAGCCAGCATCTCACGCAAGTGCATTTTCATTTCTATGTTCAAGTTTCTTGAAGTGTGTGGCAGTGTCTATTTCATCGTTGAATCCCCGTCCTCTGGCACGATCACCAGATGCAAACAAATAATTGAATACTGCCCTTCGTGACTTTTCCTATCTCATGATGACTTCTTTTAATCACAATTTTATCTCCTGATCTTGACATTTCAGCTCTGGTTTCTCTAGATCTGAGGGATCTTTGAAGTTTATTTTAACCCGATTTCCCCTGAGGAAATATATTTCAGTACAAGGCGACTCAGTTACCCCATGTGACTTGCTCCAGGCCCCACAACCCTCTTGTGAAGAGGGTCCTGGTCCACCGGCAACACGCACAGGGAATTTTAATGCACAGTTAACTGGAAGGTTTTTACCAACCTTTGCCCTTTTACTTGCCCAGATAGCACGGTGTGTACCAAGAAAATACAAATTTTAAAGCTTGCAAAACTAGAAAATAGGCTGTGACTTATCATATGTTCTTGTGTTGGAGTCTTCATTATTGTACAAGATCAAAAGTTAATGAATGAATGCTCTTATTCAGTTGTTCATTCTTCTGCCTTACAAAAGAGTTGGAGGCAGCCTGAAAGAAGTGGGAGCTCTCCGGGCACCTGCGTGGCTCAGATGGTGAAGCGTCTGCCTTCGGCTCAGGTCATGATCCCAGGGTCCTGGGATGGAGCCCCGCATGAGGCTCCCTGCTGCTCCCTCTGCTTGCCACTCCCCCTGCTTGTGCTCTCTTTCACATAAACAAATAAAAATGGGAGTTTTCTCTGAAACCTGACAATGACCAGTGTGAAGAATAGGGACTCAGCAATAAAACGGATAGCCATTCACCATGAGTTTCATTCAAGTCTTGTTTTCATTGGCGGTTGAAAGTAGACCTCCATATTCAGAAAGGCCGTGTGTTCATAATTTTTCTGGACCGACCTCTTGCATGCAGTGAGGCACCCCTGTACCTAGTAACAAGGGAAATGATCCTTGTCAGTCGACTGCGCTCAAAAACATGGTGAACAGAAACCATGAGAAAGGAAAAACTTGCTTTCTTTCTGGGTGAAATACTGAGTCAGCACATTCCTAGGATAAACAGGGTTATCGATTCCTAGATTCTGAGTAATAAGCTTTCATTTGCTAGGAACGAATGACCCATTACTCTGCTAAGGGGAAATAGTACCTTCTAGTTCCTGGGAGAGACAGCTGCCAAATGACCCGTGTTGGCATCTGCTGGTCTCTGACCACATCTCATGAATGTGTTCTTATTCAGACACTGCCCCTAAAATGGGAGAAATACTGGCACCTTCTACCAACAGCCGAGGAGGCTGGGGTCTTCTTCAAGGCAGGAACGAGCTTGGAATACATGATGAGTTCAGCACAATTTATTCACGATAAGCTGCAGTCAGCCTGATACAGACGGCCTGACCTTCTCAAAATACGAGATGTCATCGGAGCCCGGCTCTCCTGAAGCTGATCTGGGCACAGCCATCGACCGCTGGGAACGTCTTCTCTCTGTTCTCTCTGTAGGAAGTGGACTGTGTCCCACGTCACTGCTTGTTTGAGGCCTTGGTTTCAGAGATGAAATATTCAATGAAGTTGAGTCCCCTGGTCTCTTGTCCAAAGAGTTTATTTTGGCCTTTCGAGTACTTGAAAATCTGTCTTATGAACTGATTGCCTGTTTTTTTTTTTTTTGGCCTTTATTTGCCATAAGAAATGAATTCTCAAACACAGACAAACCTGACAACATAAAAGTCATACTTTTAATTTTGTAAGATTTTAATTTATTCATTTGAGAGAGAGAGCACGAGCAGGGAGAAGGGCAGACGGAGAGAAGACTCCCCACTGAGCGGGGAGCCCGATGTGGGGCTCCATCCCGAGACCCTGAGATCACGACCTGAGCTGAAAGCAGATGCTTCACCGACAGAGCCACCCGGGCACCCCAAATTCATACACTTTTAAAAAAGAAAGAAAAAAAATCTGTCCACAGATTCTTAGCTAAAACTAAAAGTAGTTTTCTTTGTGTGTAACCTACAGGCTCCTGCTTTCACAACTCGTCACTGTCGGGGGTTGATAAATGTCTTTCACTCATGAACCACGCGCATTTGTTTCCACCTCCCACTTCCTGGTTGTTACAGCTCCATCCAGAGAGTCGATATGCTGGCTCTGGATCTCATCTCCAGGCTGGACATTCCATTAGCAGCCTGCTGTGGGAGGTGGTGTGCTAGCTCTGTCTCTTAGACAAATGTAGGCCGGTGGAGTCTTTGTCTAGAAGGCTGGGCAGGAGCTTAATGGGTAGAATCGGGAGAGGGAATGGACCAGGGTGAACTGGCAGGAGACCAGAGTTCCAACTCCAGTAATTGCTAACTGAATGACTTGGGACGATTCCCTGAAAATAGTCTGGCTCTTACCTTTTCCCCTCATAAAGGGAAAAGGTTGGCTGTGTCTTCTAAGGGCCCATCTGTTCTATGATTCTGGTTTCTAGACTCACACCTATTGGGGGTCACCCAGAGTGGAGGGCCTACTTGTCCGGAACTTTGCTGCATGAATTCAGGGTTCCTGTCCTGGGACAGCACTATCCTTCAACTGGGAAGTCATGAGAGATTATAATGTGTTTCCCAAATACCAGTCTTTCCCCTAAAAACTTCCAATTTGTGCCACAGCCCTGTCCTACCTATATTTTTATTTACGAGGTGTTTTTCTTTGAGTGGACTCGCTAAGACTTAAATTTATTTATGGAAACATTGTGTCATTTCACTAAAGGGATATACAGTTTGGTACTGATCATAGTGGAACCAACTCCAAGCTCTGGAGGGAGGACTCTGGTGCCTTCCACTTCTCTGGCTCTCACAGGCTGGGAGCACAGTTGGTGTCCTGCTCACTGCGGAGTGTGCACCCCCGATTTGGGAGACCTAAACACAGGGTGACCTTGGAGTCCCACTTGGCTCACCAGGAAGTTGGCTCAGCTCAGATTCTGTTTCACTTCTGCTCCCCATTGAGCCCAACCCCGACTAAAGGGTAAAAAACATTCTGGTTCTCTAGAAATTATTAGAAGACAGTGACTGCTCTGTTGTCTTTCAAGGGCATTTATGAAACCCCCACCCATTGGTGCTCATGGCAAAATATTATCTGAAGCGAGCAGAGGCACAGGCCATGTTCTCTGGGGGGTTATGACTGAAAACAGACGTGCTCTGCGCTTACACCATAGACTGTTCTAGATGCTGCCTCCAAAAATTTTCTTGCTGGTCCACGACTTTTGGTGGTAATGACATTCCCACATGGAAAGGATCCAGTCCCTCTCCTTCAACCAGGCCCCAGACTTCTGTGGTCTTAGCCCCAAAAAGAAGATCTCTAGAGGAGGGGGCTGGTGGACCAGGCACCCCTGAATCTTTACCCTGACTCGCTTCTTTCCCTTGGGGTTCTCTCACCCGATGGCCACACTCACCACCATCCTGCTGTCCGTGGAAAATAAGCTGGCGCCTTGAGGACATCTGCCCATTTTATTTACTCCGAACATATTTAAGAGAAAAAAGGAAACAAAATAAAGGAAAAAGCCAGAAGTGTAACTCGGAAAAGCCTTGACTAAATCCCAGGAGAGCTAAAATGATGTGGATGCAAACACACATGGGAGATGACCACACAGTGTAGGCCCTCCAGCTGAGTCCCGTACGACTGCTGTCTTCCTTGTCTGAGAAAACTTCTTTCCCCGGCCCAGAGTCTGCAGTCTCTCTCTGTCTGCCTTGCCTGAAACCCTTGCTCCCTAGACCCGCCCTCTAGCAGGGTTTCATCCCCGAGGCTCTGTTGACGTTCGGTGCTGGATAATTCTTGGCCGCCTGGGCACTGTAGGATGTTAAGCAGCCTCCCTGGGCTCTGGGGTAGTTAGTGTCCAAACTGAGTTAAACTGCAGGATACCCAGTGGATGTGGAGAATGGAGAATTGGGTGTTGCTGGAGAAATGACCTAGCAGTTGGTGGGATCACTGGGACGTCCACAATGACGGCTTTGCTGCTTCTGGTGAAAGTCCATTTATGGTCATATATCAAAAGGTATAGCAAAACTTTAACAGAGTTTCTCCAGCCTGATGGAATGCTTAGACAGTAATAGGAAACTGATGGAGCATCATTATGGTGTCACCAAACGTAATCGTGCTCACAACATTAACTCTCCTGATCATTCAGAAGAACTAGGTTTTGCAACAACTGATTAAAATTGTTGGCTTCCCTGGGAGTGTGGATTACGTATCTCTATCACAGAGGACTTCCTGACAAAATAATACAGTATGTTTCTTAAAATATTTTAAATGGTTAGACAAACTGGGAAGTCTAACCTCTTTTGACAGTGGTAGTTGCTAGTTACAGAAATAGGGGACATGGTTGGGGGTGGGGTGGGGAGAAAGTGTCTTTCCCTTTGGGTGAGGATGCTTTCTCCAGGCCGCATGGGCTGTGGTCTTTGTGTCACCTGCACCACACCCCAACAAGTGACACGTTCCTAACATAAGACTCTGCCAGGGTGGCTGGGAACCTGGTTTTGCCCCCCTGTTTTCTGGGAAAACTTAACTGTGACAGTAAGGCCACAAACTTAGTGGCATGAAGCACAAATTCATTCGCTTATAGTTCTAGAGGTTGCAAGTCTGAAAAATGGGTCTAAAATCCAGGTGTTGGCAGGGCTGGAAGCTTCTGGAAGCTCGAGGAGAATTATTTCCTTGTCTTTTCTGCTTTCTTGGTTCATTGGCTCCCTTCCAGCCAACAATGGCCTCACTCCAAAATTGGCTTCCATTGTCACACCCCTTCTCTGACTCTCCTTCTTTCCTGTTGTAAGGACCCTTGTGATGACCTTGGGTCTATTTGGATAATCCTGGATAATCCCCCATCTCAAGACCCTTGACTCTATCACACATGCAAAGTCCCCTTTGCCATCTAAGGCAATACCTTCTCAGCTTTCAGTGGACATCTTTGGGGGCCATTACTCGGCCTACCACACTGCAGCCTGCACAGAACTATCCATGGTGGAGTTCTTTAGCCCAGGACCTCAGGAATGTGAAAGAAGGAAGCGTGGTGCATCCCTGCATGCAGGTAGAAAAACTGCTCCCTGAGGTCCTGTTGTCCATCTCTGCCTCCTAGTCATCAATGACCTTCACCAGACAGCTGCCAGAACGGCCTCCATTTTGGTGTGGTTTGGACTTGGCTCTCTTTGTCCCCACTTCTGCTGACCTTCTCTCCCGAGAGCTCAAGAGGGGATGTGTGTAGAGAAATAGGCAAGGGTGTGGGATCATCCCACTTCCTTGCGTTCTGTAGTGCTCAGGCCCCAGTAGGCCTTGTTACAGGTGGTGGTTCTGGTTATCGTGCCTTGACAGTATTGGTTGGTTGTCTGTAAACCAAAATTCCAGATGTCCGAGGTCAATGCCAAATCCCCCAGGGCTCAGTGGCTGATGACAGCTGCCATTGTCTTCTCCCTATAGCCGATTGTGCCAGAGATTGGCAAGAAGAGAAGGGACCAAGTTCTGTTACTACTGCCGGGGGTTGGAAAAAGCATGTGTGGTAGAGTAAGAAGCACACAAGAGAATGAGCTACAGCTGCCTGAGAGGGCGAGGACTATTTAGGACTTGGTGCTCGAAGAGGGTTGCGTATTGCAATCACCTGGGAAGATTTGTTTATTTATTTAATTTTTGGCTTACCTGGGAAGATTCAAACAGTGCCCTTGCTAGGCCTGCACTGCTAGGGATTCAAAGCTAACTGGTCTGAGCATCAGTTTTCAAAGCTCCCCAGGGGAGGCCAATGTTCAGTGACAGCAAAGAACCACCGAGGGAGGAATCTGAGCCAGGCGGTGCAGTGAGTACCCTTGTACTCACAGAAGCTGTCTGCACCAAGGCCTGTGCATTCGTATCTCGGGGATCTTGTTAAAAATCTGGGCACTATCAAAAGAAATGAAATCTTGCCATTTGCGACGACGTGGATGGAACTAGAGGGTATTATGCTTAGCGAAATAAGTCAATCGGAGAAAGACAACTATAATCATATGATCTCTCTGATGTGAGGAAGTGGAGATGCACCGTGGGGGGTTTGGGGGGTAGGAAAAGAACAAATTAAACAAGATGGGATCGGGAGGGAGACAAACCATAAGAGACTCAATCTCACAAAATAAACTGAGGTTTGCTGGGGGGAGGGGGGGAGGGGAGAGGGTGGTGGGGTTATGGACATTGGGGAGGGTATGTGCTATGGTGAGTACTCTGAAGTGTGTAAACCTGGCGATTTACAGACCTGTACCCCTGGGGCTCGTAATACATAATATGTTTATAAAAAAATAAAAAAAATATTCTAAAAAATCTGGGCACTGATTCAGCAGTTCTGGGCTGGAGCCTGAGGCTGCATTTCTAGCAGGCTTCTAGATGATGCTCATGGTGCTGGTCCAAGGACCAGTCTTTAAGGAGTGAGGATCTCCCAACCCATTTTACAGGGGAGACAATGGAGGCCCGGGAACACAGGTGACTTACCAAAGGTTTGGGGCAGACTTGGAACCAGGATGGAGTCAGCTTTCTCCCAGTCCAGTGACTGTCCCATGACACATGTCTGTCTCAACTGAGAGAAAGCTTCACCAGTGCTAGCCATCAGTGAAAATAGGGCATCGACTGGTTACGTAAAAATTATCAAGATTTAGCAACATGAAAAGAGGAAAATCATGATAGTGTGAATCAGCCATAATACTTGTTTATGAGCAAAATGGGTATATGTTATTTATTGCTTAAGGGACCAAAGTCTATGCATATGCAGGTTTTTTATATATGTGATTTTTATACATAGATACTTTTACCTTTATGAAACACTATTTTATATATTTTAATAAATTTTTAAATGTATTCATTTTAGAGAGGAAAGAGAGCAGGGGTGGGGGCAGAGGGCAAGAATCTTGAGCAGACTCTGAGCTGAGTGCAGAGCCTAACACGGAGCTCAATCTTATGGCCCTGAGATCACGACCTGAGCCAAAACTAAGTCAGATGCTCAACTGACTACGCCACCCAGGTGCCCCATGAAACACTATTTTAATGAAAAGAAACCCTGATGATGGTCGGAGGGCCGAGAGTGAGATGGGGCTCTCAACTTCGTACGTCAGCTTGGACTTCCTTCCCCTTGGACTGGTCCTTTAAGGCCAGGAGCCCTCAGATGGACATGCGGGGGCTCTGCCACTGGGGGCCTCTCTGGTGAGTCTGTCACCGCCCACAACACATTCTTTCCTTTCCTTCTCTTTTCCTTCTCCTCTTCTTTTCTCCCCCTTTCCCTCCTCCCTTCCTCCCTCTCTCCCTTGCTTCCTTCTATTCTCTCATAAACATGGAAGGTGTACCTTTTAAAGTCTTTCTTCTCCAACAATCACCCCACCTAATTTGGTAAAATATTTAGAATGGCTAACTCTGTGTTTTAATCCTTTGTAATTTTTTTGTAAAAAGTTTCTTTTATTCCAGTATAACTAACATACAATGTTATATTAGTTTCAGGCGTATGGAATATTGATTCCACAATTCTGCACATTACAAAATGCTCACCATGTAGAAGGGGGCGATAACATTATTTTTTAGGGTTGTTGTAAGATAATTCAGAGAAAAACGGAAAAACCTTCCTAAAGGGTATTGTTGTCATTTGACTAAGGTGAGCTCTGATCAGGACCACCGCCCCCAACCCTCCACACCAAACCGCAAGAAGATGTAAAGAGTAAAGAGCAAAAGGGACTCCATCAGAGAGTAAAGGAAGTAAAAGGAGGACTGTGGCTTGATTTTGTCACCATTCATGTCCCTGAGAGGACCAAGTGGCCTGGTGTGAGAGTTTCTGTCTGGGGGCTCACACGGGTCCTGGGCAGTTGGCCGCCTGCCTCTGCGGCTCGCTGCACACACAGGCTTTTAGCGGCAGCCCCGTCTGAGCTCCGCTGGGAATAGGATTTCCACTGCTCGTCTGTGTGCTGGGGACAATACTTTATGAAAAGCAAAATGAAAACTCACATTGCTTGAGAAATCACCACTTAGAGATGGCATTTATCCTGCAGGAATGACTCGAAAAAGGGTGATGAGGAGAACGAATCAAATGTGATGAGCAGAGCCTTGAACCCCGTAATGCCAGGGGCTGCTCTCCTCCGTTTCAGTGACGTTTGGGAGGCTATGCTGCTTGATCGTTAATTTTCTGGCTTATGTTGACTTAAAGTCTGCCCTACTTCTGCAGATAGCGATGGCAATAAAACGTGGCATTAGCCTGAAGATCCTAACACTGGAAACAGTTTACGACCAAAACATTTTCTGCTGAGTTTTTTCATTTTTCTTGCATGTCTTGGGTTTGTCTTCTGAAAGGCTTTGTCTTCTGAAATTGTCCAGAGGTGTGAGAAGCACCCAAGGATTGTGAGTGAGAAATGGATCGTGACATTGATCATGAACCCTGCCGTATGCGTGGCAACCCGGTGAGCTTTGTGGATGACCCCGAGGCACTTGTTACAAAGTCCATTCCAGGGCCCTGTCCTTGACACTTACAACTCAGTAGGACTGGTACTGGGTCTCAGAGATTGTATTTTGAGAGTTCCCCTGTTGGTTCTTTTTTAAGAAAATATTTTATTTATTTGAGAGAGAGATCACAGAGAGGGAGAAGCAGACTCCCCACCGAACAAGATGCCTGGCGAGGGACTCGATCCCAGGACCCCGGGATCATGACCTGAGCTGAAGGCAGACACTTAACCGACTGAGCCACCCAGGCGCCCCTCCCCTGTTCATTCTATAGCTTAACTAGATTAAACACATATAAGACCGCATAAGGACGCAGGATCCCCTAAGACTAAGTCCAGGATCTTTGGCCACATATGATTTATTGGTAATCAAACTAGATCAAGAGGGGCAGTGAGGTTTTGGGGAAAAGTTAGTGGTTCTAGAAAAAGGAAAACAGCTGGTGATTCCTGACTACTTATTAGTGGCCGGCCACTGCGCTGAGAGCTTCATAAAGGTGAACCCTGGGCATTTACTTGTTTATTTATTTTTAGTAAATGAGGAAATCAACACTCAAAATGCTAGGGCAACTCGGTCCATGTCCTGCAGTTATAAGTGTTGGGAGTAACGGCTCCATCACAGATCTGTATCACTCCACAGTTCAAAAGGGAGGGGGGGAAGAGAGAGAGAAAGCGGCGCCCCACCCCTCAAAGACATTTGTTTGAAAGGAGGTAGATGAATTTACATGCAACTACCGCAAGGAACTGACGAAAGGACATAAGATGATTCTTAGTGGCTGTTAAAATCCTCATTATGCTTGGGAGGATGAATCTTGTTAACGGGTCCAGAGAAACTTACTCTTAGGGAAAAAGTATAATCAGATATTAAACATTTGTGTGACTAATTTTGTTTGGCTGACACCGAAGGCCAGTGTATTTTCTTGGTATAGCCTTAGATATAATAAATTGGTGTTTTAAATATAATATTAGCTGCATAATTTTATTCTGCTTTGTTAGCTTATGCTAGCCCAATAAAATCTGACAACGGAACAAAAGACCCTCCTTGGGGTGATATTTTAATTGTCATAAAAATGTCATATAGATTAGGGGGCCAGCTGAGCCCTTATAGTTTCTCAGGGACTAGAGAAACCATTAAAAAATGCATATGCTATTTCCAACATAAAATACTGGCCATGATTCCAGCCATAATGTTCTTTTTATGTGGATTTTGCCAAATATGAAGCCATGAATTATATTAATTCCCAGAAATCATCTTCCAAAAAGCTTACATGAAATATTAGAGACTTTTCTTCCCCTCCTCCTCTTTCCTCTTTCCTTCCTGCCTGCCCACCCCTGTCTGCTTGTTATTATGGGGTATTTTGAATTCATACATTTATTTCTATAGCAATTTCTGCCCCTCGGCTGCTGCTACATCTCGAGTCAAACTTTGGTTTCTGGCCAGCTTCTCCCACAGCAGTTGAGACACACGCAATGAATGGGTTTCTCCGCTCAGCTATGATTACCTCCTTCCTTGGAGTGTCCATGAGCCCTTCCCTGGCCAGCAGGAAATCCACAGAGAATATTAGACCGAGGTCCGTGAGAGTCTAGCATCGTCAGCAAACTACAACCTGCAGGTCTGCCCGGCTGCTTTGGTAAAGAGAGCTTTCCCAGGACCCTGCCATCCCTGTTCGATGACTGTCCCCTAGGCTGCCTCCCCAAGACACGGGCAGACACGGATGGTTGGGACAGACGCCCTATGGCCCGCAAACTGGAAAATACTTGTGGAAAAATAGTCTATCCCCTGCTTCTAACCCCCTGTTGTTATTCAGACAAAGGTATTAAATTAGGTCAGCATCTTTGTTGGTGGGGTCTAGTCAGAACAACGGAGCGCCTGCCAGATGAGAACCGAATGCTGGAAATGGGACCCAGGCTGAAAGAGCATTTACCATCTGGAATTCGCTGGTCATCGTGGCCAAGGGAAGGAGAGCCATCCACGGCTCTTAAGGCTTCTGCCTGCAAGTGACACATCTCACATCTGTTCACGTTTTATTGGCCAAGGCAAATCAGTTGGCTGGGCCTTCAGAGGGGGCACGAAGTGGGATTCTGCCATTGCTAGGAGTAAGTCAGCCCAGCGCTCCCGAAATCCACCGTCCGCCTGGGACAAGTCCTCAAAACCCAGATGAATCAGTGCCATAAGCAGACGCACTCACACACGTCCAATACTGACTTTTTTCTCCCTAAAGGGATGACAGCATTTCTCGTATCTTAATTGAGTTGCACTCTTGCGTTGTGTTCAATACACTCAAGACTTTGCTGAGGAGTTTCCCTCTTAAGACTTCAAATGCCTTTCCTCTTTGTCAACGTCACGTCTATAAATCACCGTGTTCGCGAAAAGAGCGAAAACACACATGTCTGTACCTAATTAGAATTCCTTTTGTCTCACCCAGACTATTAAAAGGGACTTAAAACACATGAGCAGGGGAAAGAAGCAAAACCATGGCACTTGCGTATACCTGGAGCTTGGACTACAACTTCCATGAGTTTTTAATTCGCAGGTGCGGCCCCGACGACGCGACGAGGCAGAAGAGCTTTCTCTCTGCCACCAGCAAACGCCCTCGATGCCCATGGGCGTTTACCAGAGTCTGTGGCGGTTCGAGTGGCGACGGCCCTTCCCCATCATCAGTCTGTCCTTCCCGTGAAAACTGTGCTCTTCTGGACGTGGTTCATTCGCGTCCCTCCTTTTGGCCACCGGTGGTGAGGAGAGGGAAGGTCTGGGAAGAGGCAGATGAGGGCGTCACGAGGCCCAATCTAGCTCACCGCCTGTTTTTGTAAATAAAGTTTTATCAGAACACGGCTGTGCTCACCACGTACATGGTGTTCGCGGCCGTTCTCGAGATGCCAAGGCACAGGTGAGTAATTGTGACAGAGACTGGCTTGCAAGGCTGAGAACGTTTACTGTCTGGCCCTTTGTGGAACAGGTTTGCTGACCCTGCGTTTACGGTCTTTCTCATCTTCAGAGAGAAACTCAGGAGTCCACACCGACGTTCCCTCTATCAAATGGCCACCAAGACCCACTGACTCTATCTTCTAAACAGCCCCCAGATATGTGGCCTCCTGTCCGTGTCTGCTTTCCCTTCAAACCCCCGTCGTGTCTCGTCTGAGCTGCCTCTGAGTGGCCTCGTGGTGCCTTCCATCCCGACTCCACGTTACCTGATCCCCGCACTCACACCGAGGTGCCTTCCTCAAGCCAAATTTGATATACAAATGTACTTGAAGTTCTTCAGTGCGTCCTCATCTCCTTGAGGGTCCTGTTCAGACGTGGCGGCAAGGAGTTTAGGTGCCTTCGGGAATGGGTCTCGCTTACCTCTCCGGCCCGATCTCTCAACCTCCGGGCTCCAGGCTCAAGCCAGCGAGTACCTTTGCCCATGGGGTTACCTCCGACCTCAGTGCTTTGTCTATCTGGATGCCACTTCCTTCTCTCCTTCATCCTTTAAATTGGAGCTCGGGAATCTCTTCTTCCTCTTATCTACACGAGATGATAAATGTTAAGTAAACCCGTTGTGATAATCATTTCACAAAATATATCAAACCATCATGCCGAACACCTCATACAGTGATGTATGTCGGTTATTTCTCAATAAAACTGGAAAAAATATATTAATTTTTGTTGGAAATAGTACTGGTGGCGGGGCGCCCCGGGGGCCCCGTCAATGAAGCATCTGCCTTCGGCTCAGGTCATGATCACAGGGTCCTGGGATGGAGCCCCACATCTGGGTCCCTGCTTGGCAGGGAGCCTGCTTCCCCCCTCTTCCTCTGCCCCTTACCCCTGCTTGTGCTCATTCTCTTTCTGTCTCACAGATAAAAAAAATAAATAAAATCTTAAAAAATAATACTGGTGGCTAGTTTTTATATCTGTATACCAAAGCGGGCTATCACTATGTACTTCTATCTAATATACACACATACATTATACATACATATATGTATATATATATAGTGATATATATAATGTGTAAATACACACACATGTAAATACACACACACATGGCCCAAGAGGTGGCCATGGAATGTACACCGTTGAGAATTTTTTGTTAAAATTTGACTCTAACCCTTAAGGTTTCTTTAACGTCGAGGATAGACAAATAGTCGAAAAATATTGGTAAACATTGCCCGCCGATGATCTGCTTAATTGCTCGTGTGAAAAGATTTGGATTCCGCAGGCTCTGCCCGCTGATCCCACGTTCCTTCCACTAACCTGTTTTCGTCTCCAGCATCTGCTCTGGTGACTGACCTCCCATCGCGTGGCGGCTAGCCTTTTCCTCACCACCTGGCCCCGACTCCGCGTCCATCATAGGGCTTTTAGTCAAAGAGTTGCCTCTGCCCTGGCACTCTCAGACACGCACGTGTGCACCTACATGTCAGCCCACAGCCTTCCCTGTGGAAACGGTGCATATGGCGGGCAGATCTTCCTTTCATCGGGATCAGGTTGAAGGCACCCGTTGCGTGAAGTTCACTGGATGATGCCCTGATCAAAGACTGGGTTCCTGGTCGTTGATATCAGCCCATCCATTTCCCAGGTTCAATTTTTTTTTAAGATTTATTTTATTTACTGGACAGAGAGAGAGACAGCAGGAGAGGGAACACAAGCAGGAGGAGAGGGAGAGGGAAAAGCAGGCTTCCTGCTGATGTGGGGCTCAGTGCCAGGACTCTGGGATCACGACCTGAGCCGGAGGCAGACGCTTAACGACTGAGCTACCCACGTGCCCCTCCCAGGTTCAGTTTGAATCAGGTTGGGCCAAGTTGAAATTCTCTTTAGCAGTTGGGGCCAGGGGAAAGCAGCCTGAAGAAACAGTTTGGACAATTCTTCAGTTCCCTTTTCTTAAGCAGTAGAATAATGCCTTCACTAAGATCGTAGCCTAGGGGCGCCTGGGTGGCTCAGTCGGTTAAGCGTCTGCCTTGGGCTCAGGTCATGATCCCAGGGTCCTGGGGTCGAGCCCCACATCGGGCTCCCTGCTTCTCTCTCTCCCACTCCCCCTGCTTGTGTTCCTTCTCTCACTGTGTTGCTCTCTGTCAAATAAGTAAATAAAATCTTTAAAAAAGAATAAAATAAAATTGTAGCCTATTGGCTTGTGAGGTGGATGAAGTAATAATTTGTATTGTCTTTGCAATGATAATCACAGTCGTTAACAAAACTGATCATGTTTATTCTGGACATACTGGGGCAAGCCTTGGACATGAATGATCTCATTAGTTCATCCTTGGATGCTAGAAAAAAGGCGAAATCAGTCATTTGAGGGAGAAAAAAGGGAAAATAGGCTGTAGCGTGCACGCACTCTCTCTCTCTCTCTCCGACCTTTAAAATTATTTTTCAATTTTATAACTTATTTTGAAATAGTTTAAAACTTATAAGTTGGAAAAATAGCACAGAGTTCTTGTATATCCTTCACCCAGCTTCCCCAACGATAATATATAAAGATACTGATTCATTGTCAAGACCTTGTGCATGCCTGTGTGTGTGCCTGTGTGTGTGCGTGTGCATGTGCGTGTGTTTCTATGAAATCTGGTTGCATGCATCGATTCCAGAAGCCATCGAAGTCAGGGAAGGGAATTGTTCCATCACCACAAAGAAACTCCTTCCTGTTACACCTGAGCCACTGCCGATCTGTTCTCCCTCACTATGACTTTGTCACTTCGCAGTGGTTTTACACGCATGGAATCACACGGTATGTAACCCTTAGAGGTTGGTTTTGTCACTCAGCATACCCTTGAGATCCACCTGAGCCGCGTGTATCAGTGTTCCTTTTTGCATTGTTTATTAAAAAGAGACTTTTTCGCAGGGTCCTACCCGGAGCTTCCAGACTTCAGCCAACTACTGCTCGGTTCTTTGCCATGTAACCAGCAGGGTCCCCTTTAGGCAAGGTCAGCCGTCGGGCAACCTGGGATCTAGGGGGTTTGCCTTCGCAGAGGGTTTTCTGGCTTCAATCTCCTCTCGCCTTTCACCCGAAGTATGTGATCTTCCTTTAGCACCTCGTCTTTTCTTTCCATCCTTTCCAGAGGCCTCCTGCTCGCTCTTAGCCACTGAGACGAGCCCTTGTGATAAGGGCTTAGATAAGCAGGTTACTTATTTGACAGGTGATTGCGGGAAGCAGGAGTGAGGTGAGCGAGGGAGTAGGATGAGGGAGGGAGGAAGGGAGGGTGCGGAACAGAGCACGTGGACACTGTAGCTGTGGACCCCTAGAGCCCAGTCATACTGGAGACTCCTGCAGAATGGTATAGAACGTGCCCCAGAATGGCCATTCTGAAATGCGGGAGCTGCAGGCATGTATGCCCCCATCTGTCCTTAGGTGAGGGTTGTTTCAAGCACACGATCCCCCTACACTTCTGGACGGTACCTGCTCAAGTGGATTAGTGAGGTCAGGCTCTGCAGAGACACCCCCCCCCCCAGCAAACCAGATGGACAGACACAGCCCCGTGTGGGGGCAAGAGAGCAGAGGTGAGCTGGGGAGCTAGCCACCGCCCAGACACAGAGGCAGATGGGGACGAGACTGAGATGTCTCCAGAACACCCTTGGTGGCAAGAGCTCTCACGCTGATTTCCACATTTTCTAAGGCTGGCTCAGGGGTGCCTGGGTGGCTCAGTGGGTTAAGCCTCTGCCTTCAGCTCAGGTCATGATCCCAGGGTCCTGGGATCGAGCCTCGCATCAGGCTCTCCGCTCAGCGGGGAGCCTGCTTACCTCCCCCCGCCCCCGCCTGCCTCTCTGCCTACTTGTGATCTCTGTGTGTCAAATAAATAAATAAAATCTTAAAAAAAAAAAAGACTGGCTCAGGACCCTGCGAGAGGCCGTCTTCTTGTGATCATGGTTAACGGACTATTGCGTTCTCTCGACTCATTCCAGCAGGTAACTTCGAAAGCCTATAATTACTGGGAAGGATTTTATCTACTAATTAAATTAATCGAAACCTAAATCTCTATTTCACCCTGAGCAGCTTCAAATAATTTAAATAATATTTTTTTTTTACCTCAGTGCCTTATCCAAGTTCCCAAGCTGCTGTTTTTCTAAACAGTTCTTTGCCGGGGGTCTTGGGGGGCTCAGTCAGTTAAGTATCCGACTCTGGATTTCTGCTCAGGTCCTGATCTCAGGGTCCTGAGATTGAGCCCCACATCAGGCTCTGCACTCTGCACCAAGTCTGTTTGAGGATTCTCTCTCCCCGTTTCCCTTTCCCCCTCAAAATAAATAAATAAATTTAAATAGTCCTTCGCTTTTTGGTGCCCGCCGCCATGCACTACTGCTGTGGTTTCTGTGTTTATCTGCCTCCTCCATGAGTTTCCTTGCTGTCAACCTTGGGGTGTTAACCTCTTCGAACCCCGGGCTACTAGCACACTGTCCCACACGTGGTTGGTGTCCGGAAATGTTCGCAGCTGAGGTTGGGGAATGAAAGGGAGGAGGTGTGGTGCAGAGGGAAGAGCAGTGCCGTGGAGATCAAGGTTAAATCTCAGGTCAGTGACTTTAGGGAAATTGCATTAACAATTTACATCAACATTCTTCTCCCCAAAAGACTAAGTGGCTCATAGGGGTTGGGTGAGGCCAGAAGGCCATAAGGAGGAAAAGACAGGTCTGTTAGAGCTGGTGGTGGCTGCTTCCTCCTGGCTTCATTGATGGCCTCATTGGTGGGCGCCTCCTAGACCTCCAACTGTCTCTCTGGCTCTTCCTCTTTCCCTGTTTCACTTTATGAACAATGTTATTAGGAACAAATTAGCCCAGTTTCAGAAGCAAACTAGCCTAAAACTTAGAACCTTCAAACGACGATTTGTTATTAGTTACAAATTGGGGCCAGGCTCTGATGGGCTCTGATGGACCGTTCTCCTGCTGCGTGCACGCGCGCGCACGTGTGTGTGTGTGTGTGTGTGTGTGTGTGTGTGTGAGCTAGGGGCATTCATTTGGCTGCATCATAGGGCAGCTGGGTGGTGCCAGAACATTCCAGAAAGCTTTGCCTCTATGCGTGGGGACCTCGGTGCTCAGAAGTCCCAGAATGTCTCTTCCACGACAGTCCTATTGGCCAAAGTAAACCACAGGCAGCCGGGATTCGAGCGGGGGGAAATGGAGTCACCTCTTGCAGCTTGCACATACCGGGGGCGGCAGAGCGGCTGGGCCCCTCTCCCCGGACTCGTTATCACACGCACCCAAGTTCGGCGCGGGGCAGGAGTGCGCTTGACTCAGGGAAAGGCAATGCGAGGCTGTCCAGGAAACTATGCAAGCCACCAGCCACTTTCTGGAGGATCGGGAGTCAAAAGCAGGGAGGGATGGAGAGAGAGAGAGAAAGAGAGAGAACGAGAACGAGCACACCACAGAGCACAGCTGAAAGGAGAGGATCTGTGAGAAAGAGCAGGAACCACGAGAGGCCACAAGCGAGCTGGAGACAAGGAGATGCAGAGAGAAGGGGAGATACTGAGGCACAGACCTTGACAGAGAAAGGCAGACAGCGTTCTAGTCCTTAGTGCTGACCGAAAGCTTTCAGTTGCAGGACTACTGGCAATCAGTCCTCGTGCGTTACAAGATGCCCCTTTTTATCCGAGGTAAGCAGGTGTGTCTCTTGTCCTCACTTCCAGCAAAATGATTCAAGAAATCAGTTTGAATCCCAGATCTGCCACCTGTTGGTTCTGCTTCCTTGGCAAGTTACTTCTGTGGTTCACTTTTCTCGTCTGCAAAGGAGAAAAATAATTACGCCTGTGACATGGCTGTTTTGAGTATGAGAGCATTTATGCTATGAGGGTTAATACATTTGCAAGCTCTTGGAGCAATGCCTAGCATGTAACAAGCATGGTGTAAGTATTTATTTATTTTTTAAAAAATAAGGTAATGTCTGAGAGTCACGGGTGGAGAGTCTCTTTGGAAAACAAGTCAGATGTTTCATTCATTTATTATTTTCTTCCGTAATCAAGGTATATCAGCCCTACCAGGCTGTTACTGTGTGCCTCCAAGCTGAACACGTATATCCTGAAAAATCTGGAGCCAAGTTGTCTACGAGGTTAGACAAAAACTGGGGGCACAGTAAATCAGAGAAGCTGAGGCATCTTGATGCCTTATCAGGAATTTAGAGCTTCTTTGAGCTTGCCCTGCGCTCTTTTCTCCATCCTTTATCTTCCTGCTCACTTCTCCCCTTCTCAAGATAACCCAATTTCTAGAATTGCCTCAATATGCGCTGGTTGACGAGACATTCGGAGGGGAGAAGAATGCCAGAGAGACCCCGATGTAACCCACTGATTTATGGCGGGTCCGCTTCACTGTCGCTCTCTGAGTTAACATCAAAAGAACGAAGAATGCGATCACGTTGGGCAAACAAGTACACTGTTGTAAATGACTTTGCAAAAAAAAAATTTTTTTTTCCCTTCTGGCCATGTATAAAATGAGCTAAAAGTGGCCCTTGGTGCACTCTTTGAAATACCTTTGGGCCTTGCACCATATGTTCCCTGCGTTTCCTTTTATCACATGTGATTGTATGTTATAACACAGAGCCATTCCAAAGGGGAACCAGATGGCTGCGTGTTTCCCGGTTCGGAACTCTCTGGCAAAGAGGCAGAAGGGATCGGGGGCTGTATTTGGTTCTGAGGAAACTGACAGGCCATCGGAGGTGATAATCAGGGGTGTTTTAGGAAGGCTCGCCTTTGTGACAAGAAGTGTAAGTGCTCGATCACGTTTGAATGTGTGTTTAGTGGGCCTATCCTTGAAAATGGATTTAACGTATTCCTTTACATCTGCTCAGTTTGAATAAGTCGAGACAGGCAATATTTTAAACGAGTTTCTCTCTCTGAAATATACACGTCTCAGAAAAAGCAAATCACTTCTTGGAAAGACAGTTCAAAAGGTGGCCAATTTTCAGCTCCTGCTGAGGCGGCTAGGGAATCATTTGCTCAGTAAAAAGGAGTGGGCTGACCTGGAGAGAAGGAAGCCGGGAGGGAGGCGAGGTGATGGTTTTCCCCACACGCTTGAAGGGTTCCCGCGCAGCCCCCGCTTCACGTAAGCGAAAACATTCTGCCCTTAGGAGTGGGATGGCACCACGCTGTGCAGCTGCCCATGCACATCGCGTAACGTTTCGCTGTCTTATTTGCGCTGCAACAGTCTAAAACGGACGAACATTTCAAGATGAAGAACAAAAAGAAACAAACTCAGGTCACGTTGGTGGACTGAGCGGGTGCTTATGGCCCCCACAGCCACATTATTTCTGCGTGTTGGCTCTAGGCCCACCTGCCCATCACAGCATCTGTTCACGTGGCACTCTGTGCCGTGGCCTTTCAAAAAGTGGTGATGTTGTTAAGTACTCTGGGGGTGAAATACAGGTGTGCTAAAAAGGGGCACAATTTTTTTTTAAATGGGGGGGAAGGAGAAGAGGTCGGATCCGAACACTAGATTGTGGCAACGGTGACTTGTTTTATCACGAGTCCCTCGTAGGCACTATCAACCCAAAATGACAACCTGGACTGGCCATTGCCCACCCTCTCTCCCAGCTTGCCCCTCCCCTTGAATTCCTTTCTTTGCTGATGGCCTCGTGACTTGTTCCAGGCTGCAAGAAAGTTTGTCTAAAATAGAAATCTGACCCTGGTGCTCCCTCGGTCGAATGCTTCAGGAGAGTTCCATGATATTTCAGATGAAGCTCAAACATCATAGCACGGCCTAAATGTCCCCCTCGCCCCCATCCTTTCTTCCATGCTTGCCTTTCCTTTCCTGTGCCACGGGGATCTCTACCTGACTCCGCAGCTCCCCAGACAGCTTGCACACGCATCAGTGCTCCCGTCTCACCTTTCCTCACTTGCTAAGAACCGTGCATGTCCCGGCATTTCTTAGCTACCGCCTTCCTGTGAGTTCTGTCTCCGGACTGTGAGTTCGTAGGTCCAGTTGGCAGCACGGTGGGAGGCCACAAAGAGGGAAAGGCATCCCCCGAACAAGGACTGACCCACGGGGGGGTGCTCCTGCTTCGCTCTCGCCGGCCAGAGGGGAAGTGGAAGGGAAAGCCCGCAGGGCGGACAGGTGGCACTGACATTGGGGTAGTGGCTCTGAGGTCCCACGGACAGACGGGTGGACACTGTCCCAGAGAAAGGAACAAAAGGGCAGAAAGTAGGCAATCGCAAATCTACTTTCTGTCTCTACGATTCCAAACATTTCTAAAAACAAAGTCACATGCTCTGTGGCCTTCTGGGTCTGGAGTTTTCCACTCAGCATCGTGCTCTCAAGGCTCTTCTATGTCATAGCATCTGGCGACATTTTCTTCCTTTTTGGCTGAACGATATTGCATTGTATGGGGCAGGCCACATTTAGTGTAAACATCCATCACTTGATAGACATTGGAGTCATTGCCCCCTTTTGGGTTTTATAAATAAAGTGGCTGTGAGCCCCATTTTACAGGCAAAGAAACTGAGGCTCAGAGGGGTTAAGTAAAACACAATAATTTATAACTGTTGCTTTTTGAACCAGAGAGACATAGATTCAAAACTCAGCTTCATCCCTTACTAGCTGTGTGACTCAGGGCCAACGACTCCTCCCCGTTAGCTTCCATAGGTGACGCAAAGCTCGAGATACATCCTCTGACTGTCCGTGTCCATAGGAGGCCTCTTGGTGATTCATGGGAAGGTTAGCTTTGTACAATTTGGGACTTCCATGAAGAGTACTACTGGACCCCTTCACACTCGGCCCTTCCTAGGGGCCTAGTTGCTGATGCCAAATGAAGAAATGCATAGCACAGGATATGAATTCTGGTTTGGTCACTTATCCACGATGTGACTTGGAGCCAGTCATTTGTCTGCACAGTTGGGGACAGTAGCTGTCGCCGTGGTAATAAATGAGGTCAAGGGCAAGACCCAGGAGAAGTCCTAGCATGTACAAGGGTCTCGGCTGGTGTTCGTTCTCTACCCTTTGATGTCCACTCAGCATTTCTCCTTTTAGTGCAATGCAGCACACAGCTTAGCCCCCGGAGCAAGCTTTCACCTCTGTGTTTGCGCTTACCCAGCATCGTATACTTCTGACTTACACAGTATTAATATTCTATATTATTAGGAAAAGAAGAGCATTAAAAACGTAATTTCGGAGCTGCTGAGTTGGGTCAGCACACAATGTGTTCCTGAAACATCTTGCCTGTCACCTGAACCTTTACTTCTTTAATTTTTGCTAAAGCAGACCTCCCTAGACTCGATCATCTAAAAATTAAAGGCACCATGCCTTTGCACCAAGTGTGAACTGATGCTCCGGGGGTCTCGAGGTTTCTGCTTAGCGCACAGCAGAGGCAGCGTCTGCAGGCAAAGTCTCCACCGTGGGTTCCATTCATTTTGCAAGGACCGAAGTGGAGGTCAGGGGTCGGGGCAGGGTGAAGGGAAATGTCTTTGAAAGAGCTCATCGATGTCATGCAGGGATTATTCATTTACTGAAAAGTCTACCTTTGGCCTGGGGATTTACCGAAGGTGGAATTGGATGGATGTTTCCTTTGAACTCTGCATCCAGGCATCCAGAGGAATTCGGACTCACCCCTGTGCCGCGACCCCGACCCCGCAGCCCCGGCTGCCGTGGCATTTTTCCACACCAGATGCCAGCAACACTGGTCTACTCGGGCTCTTCCGGAAGCCCAGGGTTTCCAGGATGAGGAGAGAAAAAGAAAAAGAAAAAAAGAAGAAAATGGGCTTCACAGTGCTTTGGTTTTCCATTGCTCTCACCCTTATCATCAGAGTCCTTAACATGTAAGGAGCCGAAATCCACAAAGACCGCAGCCTTGTCACTTACTAGGAAATATATAGCCACGAGTGTTCCTGGCTTCCCCAAATCCCGTACCCATCGACACATCTTCGCTGCTCCCCTGAGAGCAGATTCGAGGTGCATATCTTTATGCTAGTTGAAAGTCTTGGTCGGTTTGCACTTTATCCACTTATGCACTTCCAGAAATGTTTGCAAATTCAGAGAGACACAGAGTAGGACGGTGGTTTCCCGAGGTGAGGGGAAGTGGGGTGGGCTGTTTAACAGGGACAGAGTTTCAGGTTTGGGGGATGGAGAGGGCTCTGGAGGCGGAGGGTGGGGGGCACTCCAGGACAGTGCGAACGTACTTGATGCCACTGACCTGCGCCTGTAAAGATGATGAAGATGGTGAATTTCATGTCATGTGCATTTTACTGGAATTAAAAATAATTTTAAAACTATACTGCCAATCATCAAGCTGTTAAAGTTCAAAAACGCCAAGTTTGAAATGAACTATGTCACTTTGATAGTGTTTATTACCGCTCCTGCCACCCACCTGGTATCATATTTATATTTGTGAAATATTTAATTTTTTTAAAGATTTTTTTTTCAGGGGCACCTGGGTGGCTCGGTAGATTGAGCATCTGCCTTCGGCTCAGGTCATGATCCTGGTGTCCTGGGATCGAGCCCCACGTCGGGCTCCCTGTTCAGCGGGGAGCCTGCTTCTCCCTCTCCCACTCCCCCTGCCTGTGTTCCCTCTCTCGCTGTGTCTCTCTGTGTCAAATAAATAAAGAAAATCTTTTAAAAAATGCTTTTTAGAGCACTTTTAGATTTCCAGCAAAACCGAAAGGCAGGTACAGAGCTCCCATTCTTGGTGTGGTACATTCCAGGGGTTTGGACACATGTATAATGACATGTATCCCTGATCATAGTATCATAGAGAGTATTTTTACTGCCCTAAAAATCCTCTGTTCTCCACCTCTTCACCTCCCCCAACCCTCGTAACCGCTGGTAACTACTAATCTTTTTACCGTGTCCATAGTTTTGCCTTTTCCAGAATGTCCTAGAATTGGAATTAGATAGTATGTTGTCTTTCAGATCGGCTTCTGTCACTTAATCATAGGCATTTAGATTTCCTCCATGTCTTCTCCTGGCTCGATGGCTCATTTCTTTTTAGCGCTAAATGACATCCCGTTGTCTGGATGGGCCTCGGTTTATTGATCTGTTCACCTACTGAACGGCGTCTCTTGGTTGCTTCCAAGTTTGGGCTGCCATGGTGAATAAAGCTGCTATCAACACCCATGCACAGGTTTTTGGGAGGACGTAAGTTCTTGACTCCTTTGGATAAATGCCAAGGAGCCCAGCTGCTGGGCCGTGTGTTGGGAGTTTGCTTTGTTTTAGACCAAAGTGTCTCGCAAAGTGGCTGCACCAGTTTGCGCCCCTGCCAGCAGTGAACGAAGAGTTCCTGCTGCTCCATATCCTCGCCAGCCGTTGGTGTTGCCTGTGTTCCAGATTTTGGCTATTCCAATAGTGCTTTGTAGTTTCTCACTGTTGTTTTAATTGGCATTTCCCTGACGACCTACAAAGGACAGTATCTTTCCATATGCTTATTTGCCATCTTTGTGTCTTCTTTGGTGAAGTATCTGCGAAGGTCTTTGGCCCATTTGTAGAACAGGTTGTTATTTTCTTATTGTCGAGTTTTAAGTGTTTTTTGGGGGAGGGTGTATTTTGGATAGCGGTCTTTTATCGGACGTGACTTTTGCAGATATTTTCTCCCAGTCTATGTTTTGTCATCTCGTTCTCTTGACATTGTCTTGTGCAGAGCAGAAAGTTCTAGTTTTAATGAAGTCCAGCCTATGAATGATTACTTTTCTGGATCGTGTTTTTGGTGTTGTACCTAAAAAGTCATTGCCATACTCAAAGTCATCTAGATTTTCTCCTATGTTATCTTCTAGGAGTTTTATAGTTTTGTATTTGACGTTTGGGTCTATGATCCATTTCGAGTTCTTTGTTGTGAGTGGAATAAGGTTTGCCTCTAGATGTGTTTATTTTATACGTGGATGTCCAGTTGCTCTAACACCTTTTGTTGGAAAGACTGTCTTCGCTCTGTTGTGTTGCCTTCGCTCCTTTGTCAAGGTCCACTGATTGCATATTGTGTGGGTCTATTTCTGGGCCCTATACATTCTTCACTGATTATTTATTCTTTTGTAAGTACCGGGTTGTCACTGTGTAGTAAGTCTTGAAGTCAGATAGGGTTAGTTCTCCAGCTCTGTTCTTCTTCTTCAGTATTGTTTTGGTTATTCTGGGTCTCTTGTCTCTCCACTTAAATTTTAGAATTAGTTTCTCAGGGTCCACAAAGTAACTTGCTGGACCTCGCTTCATTTTAAAACACGAGTTACATAACAATGTATGTACTTTCTTTCCCAAACATACTTTTATACTTACATAAAAAATGAATGTAAGATTTTTGCATCAATGCAAACTTGCTAAAATTTTCTTGAATATTCAAACAAGACATCTGTAGTTAATGAAACTAGCCATATATTTTTAACAGGTTCTGTGGATAGTTATTTTATCTAATCAGCTGAAAATACGCTTAGCAGACTGTGCTATGCCATTATGATTCCTAAAAGTACAGCTGGCCCCCTTCAAGCTCCTTGTGATTCAATAAACCGTTTAAAAAAGATCTAAGGCAAGTGGTTCTCAAAGTGTGGTCCCTGGCCACAGCAGCAGCGCCATCTGGAAACTTGTTAGAAATATAGATTCTTGAGGTTATCCCAGACTTTCTGAATCAGAAACTCTGGGGGTAGAGCCCAGAAATCTGTGTTTTAACAAGCCCTCCAAGTATCTTTGATGCATGCTAAAGTTTGAGAACCAGTTATATAAGGAGAACATATGAAGCTTATAGTGATCTGAGTTTTTTTGTGTGTGTGCCTTACAGTAAAATTAAAGAACACCTAGACCAACCTTGCAGAATGGGAGCATGGTAGACAGAAAATAACTCAAATAACTAAAGAACATCAGTCTTCGAAATGGTGCATCAAAACAGAACGTTAAAATGACAACATAATGTAGGAAAAACCTTACAACAACTCTGATCCTGGAGTAGTTCAGAAAAATTCTTCATTCAGAATGTGCAGAAGGTGTAGACTACAACTTAGATGTTTCTGCTGAAGAAGAAAGTGGTGTTTAAGTCTATGAAGAGTTAAATATTATGGTGGGTTAATGAAAAAGACATTTTAGGAATGTTAGGGCAGCTTTGAGGGGTGCTTTTAGGGACGACAGCTTGGGTGCAGGTGGGAGGAATGCTACCTTTCTGGAGGAGAGTTGTGACTGGCTGTGTTCTTCAGTGGGGTCCAACCCAAGATCCCAGTCCAAAGTACTAAGTGGTCAATGTCTTCATGATAATCGTAAGGGATTAAGGAGCACCGACCACACTGTAAGCCTTGCCCCAACAGAAGGTGGGAGGGATGGTGGATGTTAGAGGACATTTCCAAGTAAGGTTAGAACAGGGTACCCCATTAAAATGCAACTCAGGACTCCAGAAATTCCGGCAGTGCTGATGGACATCATGACTTTGGGGTTTTATGATATGCTTTCTAGTACTTTTGAAATAAAGGTAGAACAACACAAAATACCTTTTCCAGTCCTTCCTGGTCACAGGGTTGAGTGAACCTCATTGCCTCTTTGTTCCCTGATATTTCTAACATCTGTGTCTGTCCTTGCACCTTAACAAATGTCTTGTTGAGTTGTGTTCACAATCTGAGTCCCTCGTGAGAGGCTTACCTCTTTTAGGACCAGGGCATCCTGGTCTCCTCAGCATTTAACACACAGAAGGGGCTCAATAAGTGTTATTGAAAGAAAAGAGTGAATGCATAAAGGTTAAAGATAAAGATTAGGAGTGAGCATCTTAGGAAAACCCCTGGAGGTAGTGAGTTTTCATGATTTATAGCAAATTTAAAGATTGTGTGGTAGAAATCATTTGGGGAGTTTGCGTAGGTCATAAGCTATCCTCTCCCTTTGAGAATTGTCTTCAAGAAAGCAGATGTTGGATTGCCTGGGTGGCACAGTCAGTTAAGCACCCGAATTGTGATTTCAGCTCAGGTTGTGACCTCAGGGTCCTGGGATCGAGTCCCCAGTCGGGCTCTGTGCTCAGCATAGAGTCTGCTTGGGATTCTCCCCCTCCTTCTGCCTCTCCTGCTCATTCTTTCTCTCTCTCTCTGTAAAATTAAAAAAAAAATCTTAAAAAAAGAATGCAAATGTCCTATGGTGCTTGAGCACTGGGTGATGTACGGAGTTGTTGAACCACTGGATACCTGAATCTAATATAACACTGTGCATTACCTAACTAGAATTAAAATAAAACTTAAAAAAAAAGAAGAATGCAAACGTCCTTGTGATCACTGCTGTTTTTCTGGCATCTGGTTTAACTGGCACCTAGTATTTATTTTTTAGAATATTGGATACACGGATGACCCTCTGGGAAGCCTTGATTATGACATGTGATCATGCTCACGCTGGTTGAAATTGATTGCATCAGGATTGCATGCACGAACCAGTGGGCTGATGAGATCCTCTCCTGGGAGCTTAAATTGGTACTGAAAGACACTTGAACTCTGAGTGTTCTTGGAATGGTAGCATTTCAGTTGGGGGTCTGTAAGGTTAGCCATATTCTGCCACTTGGATGGAGAAGCAGAAAAAGTAATCGATGGCTATGTGTGTATGTACATGGGCACTCGTGCGCATTTATTTACACGTGTACGCAACCCCCTCCCTCCCGACCCCCCCCAACTTTTTTTTTTTTTTTTGCCTCCTTTCTGGTTCTTATTTACATTCTCTTCTTGAGACCCAGTTTCATTCCTCCCCTTGGTTCTATGAGGTACCCCTATTATTATAATAAATCCCCCTTCTGCCTAAACCAGCTCAAGCTGATTTTTACCACATGCAACTAAAAACTATTAGCAAATACGCTCTGTCACAATTCATTTCTGTTCTTTGATATTTCAACACTTGCAAGATTTAAAAAACCACCCTCGTAAATATTTGTGTTAATTTGGATTAATTTCCAACTCCCTGGACTTCAGCTATGTAGAAATGCCTGTCTGGCCCCTTTCGTCCTTCAAAGAGCAAGAGGAACCACGAGGCACCAGCCGAGGGACACTGCCAAGCTCTGTGTATCACGTATGCTTCTGAAACACTTGGAGTCTTCCTGGGAAGCCCTTTCCCAGCAAGGGAAGGAAAGCTAACAAATTTCAGAAGTAAACTTGAAATGTTGCTCATTGCTGCGGAAAAGGGCAGCTTTGAAGTAACTAGAGAAATGAAAGCAAATGAGTTCTCTTTAGTGGCAGGGTAAGTAGTCGTCAGAGTGGAGATCTGGGACCAGATGGCTTAGCTGTATGGCACAAGCTCCCAGCGTCCGGGGTCTTGGCTTTGCACCTTCCGCCGCTAGCAGAGGCTCTCATCTGAGAAGATGCTCCATATGCGTGTGTGTGTCGAACAAAAAAGGACTGAGAGATGAAATAAAGGATAGTGATTAAGTGATTAAGTCTGGAGATCAGAATCAGAGGGAAACTGTCTGGCTCCAACCTCTCCTGCCTGTGTGACCTTGAATGTGTTACTTGACTTGTTCTTGCCTTGGCTTCTGGAACAAAAATCCAGGCATGACAATGGACCTTTTTTTTAGAGTGTTGAATATTAAGTGAGTCGATACATGTCCAACATTAGCCCAGTGTCTTCGAAGGAGGCATGCAATAAACATTGGCTTCCAAATCATTACATTAGAGGGTAGCTTTTCATAATCACATTTTCCCTCCTTAAAATTTTATGAAATGCTAGAAGGAGGAGTATTAAGGACATTTGATTGAACCTTTATAGTATAAATATGAAAAAAATATATCCCTGGGTAAGTTACACTAAAAGGTCTTGCTCCCAAGTGAGTGAAAATTTAGGGGGAAATATCAATGACCCGCCCCGCAAAATTTCAGACCCTTAAAAAAATCTGCATTTAAAAAGCTTTCAGGATGGCCATGTCAGAGGAAAGTTCGGGTACAGACACAATGTCCTCTAGGTTACAGCCAGAGGCTCGGTAGGGCCCTTGGGCTCCAGGGGATCAGCCCAGGTCCAGGTGGTCATGGTGGTCACAGCAGGGGTTATTGTGCTGGGGTCACACAGACCGGGGCCCTTGCCCTGTCGCGCCTGGTCCTAAGGCCTACTTCCTACTCCATGAGTCCCCTGCATAACCTGCAAGGAAATAGCGCTTTTCACCATCCTTTCCCCTCCCCATTGATCGACTTCCCGCCCTTTTTACTGGAGGTAATTATGTATCTGCAGGTCTTGGGAAGCTGTTCCCAGCTTGGCACCAACGGTATGGATGGCCCTTTACTCCACACACCGCCTCTCCAAGGACTGGACCAGGTACTCTCATTCTGTTGGAAGGAGCACAGAGTTATGGCAGAGGTTGAAGCTGACTGATCAAATGATTTTTTTTAAGATTTTATTTATTTGTTTGACAGAGAGAGATCACAAGTAAGCAGAGAGGCAGGCAGAGAGAGAGGGGGAAGCAGGCTCCCCGCTGAGCAGAGAGCCGGATGCGGGGCTCCATCCCATTACCCTGAGATCATGACCTGAGCCGAAGGCAGCGGCTTAACCCACTGAGCCGCCCAGGCGCCCCTGATCAAATGATTTTAATGACGGTTACTGTCTAATGCGGACAGGCTGGGTCAGGTGGACACTGATAAACATAAGATTACTCTGCTCTATTCCCATCCACAAACCTGGGGCTTGCCGATGCCCCTGAGGAATTTCTGGGTAACAATGAGATTAGGGTTAAGAGTGTAGACGAATCAAGGACAATCCTTCCCATCTCCTGCACGAAGAAATCAGAGGCACAGACCCGTTAGTGCCCTGTTCCCACGACCGCCCCAGTACTGGTTCCCTGTGGGTGGAAAAGGTGGCAAATTGGCACATACCGTCCATCCCGCTCTCCTTCTAGGTTGGAAAAGCAGGAACTGCAAATCCCAGTCGGGCTTGGGGCTAGGGTCTGGGTGTGCCTTAGGTCACGAGAACCTGACGCACTCCTGAGAGATTTAGAGGGCAGGGACATGCTGGGGCCCGCTTCCGCTCTTCATGTTGGCAAAGCCAGTTGCCGACACGTAAAGTGTTTTCTGTGTCGCATTACCAAAGGTCCCAGGGTGCATGTTGACAGGCAAGGACCACGGCATCCTTCTTTCTTTCCTTTCCTTTTTGGTGCAGACCTAGCACTTGTGGTGCAGCCGCTGAAGCCGAAAGTTCCAGCAATGGCTCCCTGACTGCCACCTTCCTGATTCAGAAAGTGGCAGCAGTGCTCACACCGAGCTAGTTCTGCAGTGGCTTCCGGAGATGATTCCGGAGATGACTCCCAGCCCAAAGCCCACTCTCGCAGTGTAAGGACCCTGCTCGTGCTCCCTGGAGACAATGTAGGCAGAAGTTCCCAGCAGAGGGTAGTTTCCCCAGCAGCTGCTCCACGAATGAACATCAGGAAGTGAACGTTAATTAAGTCGGCATATGTTTCTGGAACTCCTAACGAAGAACCTCCTACGAGGTTGCTAAGCAGGTTCCGCGATCCGTTTTCTCTTGCATCTGCTGTGTGACTCTGGCCTCAGTTTCTTTATTTGGAAAATGGTAGCACTCATTTCACCCAGCTCGTACAATCTGCCTGAAAAATGAATGAAATGATGCGTGTAAAACACCAGTCTGGTGCCTGGCTCGGAGGAAGACGTCAGTAAGGTTGCTACGGGAATGATATTTATTTTGGGCTAGGTGCTCGATCACAAAGATAAACGCAAAACAGACTTGGTCTCAGACCTGATGGAGCTTGCAGTGGAAAAGGGGGAAAGGGGAAGTCAGACATTTAAGCAAGATTAAGAACAGCACAGGAATTACAATAAAGGATCAGGGGACATGCAGCAGGGACACCAACACTAGTCTAGAGGAGGGAAGGTCTGGGTGACAGAGAGTTGGGCTTTGGGATAATTTGATGAAAACCAGTCGGCCAAGAGCCAATTTGCTGGCAACCGATTTCCCAATGGCCCAATCACCCAGTGCCTAATGACTGATTCATCTGAATTTATAAGTTTAGTAAACACTTATTTTCAGAATATTTTTCTTGGGTCTAGTCAATTAATGTATTTCCTCTAGACACATTGACTTGTCAAAAGTTCTGGGTTTTTAGGGTGATTTTGACTTCATAATATAATTCCCTTAATGTTCATATTGGTGAATGTTAATAAAGTTATTTATTGAATATATTAATAATTATGAATATTTTACATTATAAATATAGTGAATCTCTTCCAAAACACAATCATTCAATCTTTTATCTTTTAATTTATTATAGTTAAGAAGCCTGTGACCCTAAAAATAAAATATTTATTTTCTTGAATATATTCAAGAAGACTGTCTCTTAGAGGAAGGTTTTGGCCAATGAAGAATTTTGGCAAATTCAACCAATTGGTCATTTGGCAAATCAATCATTTTGCAAATTGATCCTTCCATTAATTGGCTTTGAAAGAAATGGGTCATCCGGCATATCGGGCATTTGGCTAGTTGGCAATCGTTTCTTTCAAACTCTATTGATGAGTGCATCTGCGTCTCCATCCCTTAGTTCACGCACAGACAGCAGGTAGGTGTGTGTTGCCTTCTTGTCCCCGGTCATGAATCCACATGGCAGTATACAAAACGGATAGTTGAAAATGGGACTTGGCCAATGATAGTGAAAGTGCAGCAAAGAAATGAAAAGTGATAACATCAGAAGTGAGATTCAAATCACAGAAATGGACTTTCGCAAGGAAAAGGTGACCGTGGCCATGCTGGGGCACTGTAGACAGGCAGCCAGAGACACTTGCTGAAGGGGCACAGATCTGCAGAAACGAGGAGAGTGCTTGTGACGGAAAGGAGGATGTCCCAGAGGAAGCGATGCTGGCAAAGAACCTGACACTGAAGGAGCCCTCAGAGATAGTTCCTGACATTGAAAGTACAAAGGATAAAGTGGAAGAAGCAGATCTGGATTTAGAAAGAAGTGTGACAATTTTCCAAGGCATGGAAAAGACGCCCCATTGTAGGTTATATAATAAGTGTTTACAAACAAATACAACACTTTGATTCTTAATGTCTCCGATGTTTTAAATTACAGCGTACTAAATAAATATGAGTTTGGGTATGTTTTATTTCCCTGTACGTTCGTAACTGCCGGGAAGAGAGTCTTTAATCTTTTAACATAAGTGTAATTCACAGCACAAGCATATTTCCTCATCCATGCATGAGTAAGATCGCTTTGCACGGCTTCGGCTGGTGCGGCCATTCCCAGCATTCTGCACCGTCACTCATAGGAGAATGCCTGCACTTAAACTTGGGCAGAGGGAAATAAAACCTGGGGCTGTTGTTGGTCTTGCATTCCCTTTGATGTTCCCACTTCAAGAAATAAACAAAATTCAAATATTTTGCATTATAAAGTCTGACTTCTGGGAAATTGCAGGGCAGTGAAATGTACACCATTCCTCTCCTGTTTCTGGCAGGTAATTCAAATGAAACAGGTGGTGGGGAACAGAGTATTGTCCTTGTGGAAGATGAGAGAGAATTTTGATGGCATCTGGAAGAATGTTATCTGATGCTAATGCTGATTTTCTCCTGAGCTTCACGATTGCCCGTTGGTGGAGCAGAGCAGTGCTCTTAACACTGTCAAGAACAATTTTCTCCTTGAGTGATCTTTTCCAAAAGGGTTCTCACTGATGAGTTATTTTTCATTATTATTAGGATTTAAGTACCACACTTAACTCAGACTTCTACATTCTGAGATGTAACCTTTAGCTGTCATTGTAAAAAGATAAACAGAAGTGAAATTCTGATATACCTGGTTAAATGAAAGGAAACCAAGAATGAGAAATATTTATGCAAAGATAGTCATATGAATATTTTTGTCCATGATGATAAACCACTGAGCTGATTCTACAAGAAAATGCACTAAAACTTCCTGTATTAATTTTTTGACTCTATCTCTATAACTCCATGGAATTATTTCTACCGACCGTGTGAAGGTATGCTGATTAAGTATAAAACTGAATTTACAGTTTTCAGGGATTATTCTTTCTGAACATTCCCTGGGCTTGGGCACTATCCTATCAGTAGTGACGCTCCCAGACGCGATGTGGCTTTCACTCAAGGGGGAGAGCAAAATCTCTAAAGCGGGCCACGGTCTGAACCCCATCCAGGTCAATCTGACATGGTGACCCTCTCAAGGAATCGCAACCCCCCTCCCCGCACCACACACACATTGCGGTTAAGAATCACCAGACAAAAGTCCAGCATCCTTAAAATGGAAGATGTGGGTCCGCGTTGCCGCTCAGCTCTACTTACCGTCTAACACCCATTTAGCCGTACCCGAAATGCCTCTGCCCTGGGTTTTCAATGGGACCAAATAAAACAAAATATGTGAATGTCTGCGGCTGGTAATTGGAGATGTGTTTCACGGGAGACCTATCCTTCCACCCAAATACCCACCTGTCTGTAAGCGTCCGCCGGGATTTCTAAGTTTTCGGTGAAGTCATTTGTTAGCGATGCTCCTTGTGAAATACAACTTCTTTAGAAGGCTCCCTGGATACTCAAAGCAAATTTACTTTTAATTAGTTAGAAGGCCTTGAACAACAAATGGAACAGATAAAAGGTCCATTTTCGTGTTGGAGAAGGAAGTAGGAAGTGCAAAGACAGGGTTTAGGTGGCCGGGAAACTTCATCCGTGCCGTGGACCCGGCCCTTCGGCGCCCGCGCACACGCTTCCGCGGGATTCAGCACTTTAAGCCTTGGCTCTTCCCAACACAATAACTAATACTGTTCTCTCAGGACGGGACTCCTGTTCTTCTACCAGACACCCCAGAGAGCTCCTCCCCCCCACCCCCGCTTCCAGTGCGCAGGGACACCGAGAAGGGCCGTGCGCAGCCCAAGAGAGGTGTTACTGACCCTGACCCGCCGGGCCGGCACCCCGATGTGGGTTGTGCAGCCCCAGCCCGCGAGGGATGCCGTCTCCTGCGGGCGCGCCGGGGCCACGCGGTCCTGGGGAGAAACTAACAGCCGCTGCTGGCCATTGGCTTTGAGTCCCCGGCAGGTGCGGTGGGCACTCACTACGCCCTCCCTCTTCCCGTTGTCAGAGCAACCCCGTGGGGCGGGCAAACCACCGCCCAGCTTTTTCCCGAGATGAGGACGCTAAGTTTCCGAGAGTTGGACCAGCTCATCGGGTCACCGGGCTTGTCCGCGGCAAACCAGGAATTCTCCTCGGGACCCGGGAAGGCAGACCCCGCTGGTAGCCGTCCAGGGCTCCGCGGACCCCCGATTTCCGCGTGTTGTTAGCCTCGGGTCTGACTAGCCCAAGACTGCAAGAAAACAGGATGAGCTGTTCCATGCCGCCTCACTGAGTCATTTATTTTCTTTTGTTTGCATGGCATTTCCTTACCTCGAATCTAATCTGTGAAGTTAATGGGGGTGTAAATCCCTCCGAATCACCATCTGCCAGCTCCCTACTGCAGGATGCCATTAACATGGTAATGTCTAATTTCAACCGAAGTCTGTTAAAAATTCCCCAGGGCCTTTGCAAAGCCACCACAGCTCAGGACTGACTATGTGCCCTGCCAAAATCGACTTGCTCTGACAAAGTGGTATAAGAAGCCCCCTGCATTTGAGGGTTAGGAGAATGGTTGAAATGGCCCCGGGGGTCTAAGCTGGGAGGGAGAGAGATAGAGTGAAAAAGAAACAGAAAGAGGAAGAGAGAGTGCCCGAGAAGGGTAAAGAAAGGGAAGGAAAGAAAGAAAAGGAAAGCTAGAAAGGCAGGCAGGCAGGAAAGCAGGAAGAATGCAGGGAGGGAGTGACAAGAGAGTAAATCAGCAGAGCTGAGGAAAACTTTGTATTGATTGGAGATTTGAAGAAATCGACCGGGGCACAGCAAACTAGGAAATGCATAATGGATGGAGAATGTACTTTCTGGAACAGTACTAGATCAAAGATCCCACACGAGGGCCTGGAATCCATAAGTTTACTTGTAGTGCCAGAAAATGTTTCAGAGAAGCTGCAGAAAAGCCTGGGAAGTTTTCTTTTCTGATCACATTCACCCCCAAAGAAATCGGCAAGCTGTTGTTATCCATAGCACCGGGCAGGATTTCTTCTACACTCGTAATTTGCCAGAAGATTCTTCCTGGGTCAAATAAGACCCAGCATGAAGAGAAAACGGGAGGGAGGTATACTACTGCTAGGGAAAGAAGAGTGGGTGGAAGTTCTTGAAAAACAGCCAGAGCAGAGGAAACCACCGAGTGACTGGGAGTTCCAGGGAACTGGAGGCCTTGAAATCCCGAGAAAGAAAGTAGCTGGCTTTTTTGCTTGTTTGTTTTGCGTTCCCACATTGCCTTGCAGACCTGGAGCAGTGGGAGGTGTGGATCCCAAATGTCTCTGTGTTTCTCATGCACTGTGAGGAGATCTGCTCTGTTAAGCACCTCATCTGAATTGCAAACAAGAGATTTTGCAGAGGATGATAAGCATCTAAAACTCTGGGTCATGTTTCCATGGAGTCTTGGTTTCAAGATACCTTTATTTGCATATAGGACGGTAAAACTAAGTGGTGGCTGGCTAGGTATTTCCCCGGGGCATCACCACCGCTTTCAAACTGTCAAGGTAGAATAGGCAAGAGACTTCCTCCCGTTGTCCAAAAGGCGACACGCAACATGTTTTGTTTCTTAGTGGGAAGGCCGAGTCTTACCGCATTTCGGCAATGTATGAGTTTCTTACTGCTGCTGTAACAAATGCCATCGTCTTAGTGGCTCGATACGACACAGATATATTATCTTACAGTTCTGGGGGTCAGAAGTTTGACATAGGCCCATAGGCCTGCGTTCTTTCTAGAGGCCTCATGGGAGAATTTGTTTCTTCACCTTTCCCAGCTTCTGGAGGTGGCTCACATTCCTTGTCTCATGGCCCCTTCCTCCATCCTCCTTCCTCTCTGAGCTCTGCTTCTATCCGTATACCTCCCTCTGTCCTCCGCCTCCCCACCACACAAGGTCCTGCATGATTATATTGGGCCCATATGAATAATCCAGGATAAATCTCCTCATGTTAGGAGTCAAGAACCTTAGCTTCTTCATTACATCTACAAAATCCCTTTTGCCACGTAGGATAAGATAGAGGTTCAGAAGGTTAGGGTGTGGAATATCTTTGGGATCATTATTCAGCCTACCATATGCAGTCTTGACACAGAAGCAGCATATTAAAATGTATGGTATTTGAACATATTTGCCAATTAAAACTATATATATGTACTAATGGTCCATATACTTGATGCAAAAACATATATCTTCTTTAGCACCTATTATAGCTGTTTTGATATCATGTGGGCCTTGGTTCTCCAGCTGAAAGTAATATGTAGTCCAGAAAACAGAGTTGTTGTGTACTATATTTTCCTAATTTTCTGACCTGCAATTTATTAGCTAAGAAATCCTTCTCAGTTCCTGGAAGGAAGGAACTGTGCCTGGAAGGAAGACTGGTGGTAACATCATTGGTTCTCCTTATTGACCTGCAGATATCTAAGTACTGACATGCAGAACTTGGTTCTAGATATTGACAAGCATCTAGATATTGACATATGGAACTTTCCATAATAACAATAAAAATCAAGTGGTCACCCTTTTCACATGGAACTGGATTGGGTGTTTTCTACACATATCTCATTTATTACTTACCAGAACTTTCTGAAGGCTGTATGACTACATCGATTTTGCATATGGGACAACTAAGGATCAGAAAGAGTAAGTAGCTTGTTCAAGATGAAAAAATTAGTTAGTTGCACTCTTTTTTTTTTTTTTTTTTAAAGATTTTATTTATTTATTTGACAGACAGAAATCACAAGTAGGCAGGGAGGCAGAGAGAGAGGAGGAAGCAGGCTGTCCACAGAGCAGAGAGCCCGATGCGGGGCTCGATCCCACGACCCTGGGATCATGACCCGAGCCGAAGGCAGCGGCTTTAACCCACTGAGCCACCCAGGTGCCCCAGTTAGTTGCACTCTTAAGAGAGGTAGTGAATGTGAGGAACTCCCCATTCCCAACACACACACACACACACACATGCACACACATAACACAGATTCTTGAGTTCTTTTTTTTGGCTGATACATTCATAGATATTTGGGCAATTCAAATTTCCCTCTTTTTTTTTTTAGAGACATGTGCAAGATCAGATCAGAATAAGAACTAACCAGTGCAATTTTGAAAATATGATGCATGTGAACACGAGATACTTGAAACCTAGTTCGCTTTCGTCACTCTCCCCTTTATTTCATTTCATTTTCGAGTTGGCTCAGTTCTTATACTTGAAATGGCTTAATGGTCATTCCTGGTGTGTACCTTTGTTACTAAGTTTATTTCCTCAGTTATTCTTCACAGATGGTGGTGACCTCCTGTCATTGCCTTTCCCTTTTCAACCTACTGAGAAAAGTATTCTCTCGGAACATCCACTGGCCCATATTAAGCATATTGATTTGAAAGAAATAGCTGGAAGGTCACAGCAATTGGGTGACAGTGTGAACAGTGGTGAGTGGGGGCTCTGATGGTTAGCATCAGGGCTGGGTTTGTGGTCTTAGGTCTTATTCCACTCAAGGTTGTCGATAACGATGAGGATAAAATGGCCTCAAAGCATTAGGAGGTCAAAGGGGTAAGGCCTGTTGGATGAGTGTTTCAAAGCCCCAGGAAAATGAATGGATAATCCCTAGGGGATTGCTCCCATGGAGGGCGATTCTGAGAGAAGTTGCCAGGTTTCTGCTCAGACACGATGCAGGGGGAGGAGGGGAAGAGTCTCGAGATGGAGGGAGGAGAGGTGGAGTAGGGGTGCTGGTTTAAAGGAAAATGCTCTTAGGTATTGGATCAGCTTCCATGTTCATCATAGATGGGCCGTGTGCCTGTTCATCAGTGTCCTCCTGACTGCATGGTCCTTCAAGAGCACTGTTGTTTGACCTTCGACATATTTGCACATTAGCTCTAATTTCATTTAAAATACAACCAAATGTGGGCTAAGAGGGTCTACACATCATCTTTCATTTCCAGAGATCAACTCTCAGTCCAAGACACCATGAGAACAGAGGCCATGTGATCTCCAAGTCCTTTCTCTGAAGATTAGGCCAAAGTTTTGTAATGAATATTCAAATACTAACTTATACTCCTGTTCATCTTATACAAACACACACACACACACACACACAAACTGTCCTCCTAGGACCTTCGCTGACATTGTAGAGAAAAGAGTCCTGGACATGAAGTCAAATTATGTGGGCCCAACCCATGACAGTCTATTTCTTGGTCCCGGAACGTCCCTGAAGCTCAGTATCCTCATCATTAAAATGGTAAAAATAATATCTACCAGGAAGCATTGTTATGAAAATCAAATGCAATTGGTGTGAAGGCTCTTGATAAAGTATTTAGTGAAGTACAGACATAAATATTTATTATTACTTCATGAAGGATCTAGGCAGTTTTGGCGACTTATAACACTAAAAGTAATTAGCGTGAAGAGAGTCCCTAAGATGACAAAGGAACAGGTACATAGGGAACAATAAGAAACCATAGAAGTGTTTTCGATCCATAAAAAACCTCGGGGGGCGAGGTGTGTGTGCCTGGGTGGCTCAGTGGGTTAAAGCCTCTGCTTTCGGCTCAGGTCATGATCCTAAAGTCCTGAGATGGATCCTTGCATCCGGCTCTCTGCTCAGCAGGGTGCCTGCTTCCCTTCCTCTCTCTCTGCCTGCCTCTCTGCCTACTTGTGATCTCTGTCAAATAAATAAATAAAATCTTAAAAAAAAATTCAGGGGTAACCCACAAGTTGCAGATAAGAAGACTGAGACACTGAATTTTACCAGGTCCAACACACCATGGGTGACAACACCGATTCTAGAAACCAGGTCCTCTGATTCCCAGTAGAATGCTTGCTGTGTGATAAGACAGAGTTCCAAAGGATTAACAAAAAGTGCCTTAAACTATTGTCTTTTTTTTTAAAGATGTTTTATTTTATTTATTTGACAGAGATCACAGGTAGTCAGAAAAGCAGGCAGAGAGAGAGGAAGGGAAGCAAGCTCCCTGCTGAGCAGAAAGCCCGATGTGGGGCTCGATCCCAGGACCCTGGGATCATGACCTGAGCCGAAGGCAAAGGCTTTAACCCACTGAGCCACTCAGGAGCCCCTAAACTATCGTCTTAATGTACCTACAGACGGTCATCTGCACCACGTCGCTTTTCTAATTGATACGGTGCACGTCTCATGCCTCCTCATCATTCACAACCTCAAAACCCCTTAGATTGTGAGGTCCTTAAGAAGCATGTCTATTGTAATATGGTGTATACCTTAGACAGCTTCAACACAGTTCCATGATTAAAGCTGGAATTTGAATAAAATTTGCTCAATGAACTACTCTGTTGGTTCGCATTTCTTAGGAATGCCTTCTGAATGTATAACCCGTTAGCTCTTGTCTTTTTCCAAAGCTTTACCTTAAAGTGAATGGTTATTTATTAAAAGTTTCACTTATATGACCATCGGTAGATATATTAAGAGGATACCTGTTCCTTCTCATCTTAGAGACTCTCTCCACACTACTTTTATTTTAAAAATATCTAACACTTTGCAAATTGGTGGGTTATCCTTGCACAGGGCCCATGCTAATCTCTGTATCTTTCCAGATTTATGGGCTGCCAAAGTGAGCACCACACTAAGTACTTTTAATGTTTTAGGCTCTCTCGTTTAGGGAGGCCCCAGGACCAGTGTGAGCTGGCGGGTGAGAGTGGCCCATCACATACAGATGGAAGAGTTGCCTGGCTGGGGACAGCAAGCAGAGCAGTGGATTTTTGCTGGGACATTCTGGGAGGTAAGGAAAACAAACACAGTAATTCAAAGCACATTCCATCTAGTAGTCTAGGTGGGTGAGAACCACATCTAAGATACTTTCTATTATCACTGTATTTGCTATTGCACATTAAAGTCTTTTAGAAAATGTATATTATGACCGTGATAGACTGCCACAAATGGATAGCCACAAATTTGGAGTGCCTAACATTTTTGTCCATCTTCCTTTTTTCTAGTTCCTTTGAGAATCCTCTCCTTTCTTCTACCTGGTCCCTCACAGGGGAGGAAGTGTAAGTCAAGTTTGACCAATCACGGTGCATTACACTAGACATGGTGATTGGTTTCAAGATGAGCATGGGGACCATACCAGACCAATCAGAGTCATTTTCACACAGAGATCTTCAGAAAGATCAACATTCACCCTTGAGTTGGCTAAACAGGAGGATGGAAATCTTGACCGGCACTTAGAGGGTGACAGAGATTCTCTCCTGACCAAACTGTATTTAGGCTCCTCTGACCCTTCTTCTCAACTAGGCCTCAACCTTGGCCTTCCATGTCCATCCTGTCCTTGCTGGGCCTGCACAGCCCAGGGTTGGCAAGAATCCTGCTAACTCAGTTTATGGAGAATCCCTGCCTCCACCTGGTATCTATCCGATTAAGTTCCTCATCCACTTATTGATATCTAAGTCCTTGGCCTGCCTTTAACACTTCTACCCTTGATGACTCTTCTGAGTAGGTTTCCATCCACTGCCCCCCTCACGCTACTCCTTGGCTATAAATCTTCACTGTCCTTGTATGTAGAATTGAGCCCAGTCTCTCTCCCCGATTATGATAGTGTTGACCCCATTGCATTCTGACACTTTAATAAGTATCACAATAATTCTTTTCTTTAACAGGAGCTAACAGAACTCATCAGAGCTGAGAGCTGGGGAGGCAAAGCACTGACCACATTCAAGACCAAGTGCCTGAAGCCAGATGCATCCTGGGACCATCCGGTTATGTGAGCCGGTTTTCTCCTGTTTCCTTAACTATGATGGTGTTGGGCTTCTCTCACTCGCCCAATAAACGCAGGAAGTCCTTATCGCTTTGAGGAAACTTAACATAGACTAACTGCGTACAGTGGTATTAAAAGTAAAAATCCAAGACAGCCCAGATTTTCCCCTGCCTTCCCTCCCATGGCAATAGGAGGAACAGTAGATGTTTCTTGTGGGTATTTTATTCTTTCCGAAGTTAACATTTTTAAAACACCTGTTGTAAGGCAAACACCACACTAGTTTTATATATGTGATTTTATTTAGTTCCGCCTCTCAAAGAAGTCTTATTATACCTAATACTCACATAAAGCAACTGAGGTCCACGGTGTTTTAATGAAACTTGGTATGTCTCCCACCAAATCACATGTTCTTTCTTCCATCTGTCTCGAGATGCACTTTGATAAGGAACTTTTTTCTTGACAAGGAACATTGTTTCTTTTTGGTTTGACTTTACAAAAATCGTGGTGAAAAGGTACCAACCATCTTATACTGTTCGTTGGTTAGTTTCTTTACACTCAAGCAAATATCACTAGAAAAGAGTGAAACAATCTTAAATTTACCACACTTAGTTTCTGTCCTTTCTTTAGATACAATATAGTATTTATCTAATGGTGTGAAGGGGAGCCTCAATAGTCCAGACACTCAACACTCCCTGGAAAGTTCTATGAGGTCACTGGGCTTTTACTGCCTCGGTGTAGTGTGGTAGAAGCAGCCCCGGGTGTAGACACTTGCACAGCCCAAGGACAGCAGTTCACAGCTGTCCCATGAAAGCACTTTGACTAAGTTTCTTTTTTTTTCTTTAAATATTATATTTATTTATTTGAGAGAGAGAGAGAGAGAGAGAGAGAGAAGGAGGAGGGGAGGGGCAGAGGGAGAAGAAGGTTCCCTGCTGAGCAGGGAGCCTGACTCGGGGCTCGATCCTGGGACCCCAGGGATCATGACCTGGGCCAAAGGCAGATGCATAATGGAGTAAACCACCCAGGCACCCCACTTTGACTAACTTTCAAACTGGACAAACAAGATTTCCATTTCAGGGGTTTGGGTTTTTTGTTTGCTTTAGTTTTTTTTTTTAAGATTTTATTTATTTATTTGACAGAGAGAGAGAGAGACAGTGAGAGAGGGAACACAAGCAGGGGGAGCAGGAGATGGAGAAGCAGGCTTCCTGCTGAGCAGGGAGACCCTCGATCCCAGGGCTCGATCCCAGGACCCTGGGATCACGACCTGAGCTGAAGGCAGACACTTAACAACTGAGCCACCCAGGTGCCCCTGCTTTATTGTTTTAACCAAAAGTCTTTTCAACTCAGCTGGGAAGGAGACAACAACCATTGTGATACCTTCGTGAAACCCCTGGAACTCTAAAGTGGTAAGTTTCACAACAGGATATCAAAATTATGTTTCCAATCTTAAACCAGAAAGAAGTTACTTTTAATCTAGCTGGGTTTCTAAAAAAAAAAAATGAGTAATTCCTTCTCCTTTGAGCCAACGTATCTTTAAAAATAGTTCTTTCATAGTTTTCCTCCAAGAGAAAAGAACTCTTATCTATTACCTCACAAGAAAGCTATATTCTTCTTGTTTTCATAAGTAATATGTACACAAAAAGCATAATGTACCATTGTTGTTAGCGTTGCCAGATAGTCTGACTCGAGACTGTGAGTGAAACATTCTTCAGATGACAGCGTAGCTTGTTAAACCTCGGAGGAGGTCTTCTAGTTAATTCCAGAAGGGCTGAACACAGCATTTCGCGTGGTGTCCTACACGTATGACCCACTCAGTAAATGAACAAGGGAGACTCCGGTAAATTGTGGGTTCCGATGGAGAACAAGTCCCAGAGACATACATCAGAAAGACTTGTGTGATGACTGCAATCCCGAGGTATAATTTCACAAGATCTGGCAACGTTAACTCATTCATCTGTGGCATTGAGTGGGTTGTTATTTACAACTGTTTCTGGTTTCTTGAAAAACTAAGCAAAACAAACAAATCAAAACAGTCCTCGCCCATAACTGGCTTTTGCAATCATAAATATTTTCCAATAATAATGTGCTGTTAAAGTTGCAAATTAGAAATGTAATATTCAAAATGATTTACATCTCTCTCTTTCCTTCTGCTTCCCCCTCAATTCCATTCCATCCCTTGCAAAATCAAAAAGTTTAAAAGCATATTTCAAGCATGTTTTAGTGTGTGTCAATTCTGGGGATAAACCAAGGGTCCATTAATCACTCCAATATGCAGTTCTAACAGGAAACAAGAATCAAAACCCCCTCCCTTTTAAAAAAATTTGATTTAATTTTTTTAAGCAGTTTTAGGTTCACAGCGAAATTGGATGGAAAGTACAGAGAGTTCCCATATCTCCCCGCCTCCACACGTGCACGGCTTCCTCTATTATCAACACCCCTACCCCCAGAGTGGACATTTGTTACAACTAATGGATCTGCACTGACGCGTCATTATCACCCAGAGCCCATGGTTTACGTTGGGGTTCACGCTTGGTGTTGTACATGCTATGATTTTGACAGATATATAAGGACATGTATCCACCTTTCTAATAACATACAGACTAGTTTCACTGGCCTAAAGATCGCCTATGCTCCAACTATTGTCCCTCCCTCTCCCACTAGCCTCAAGAAACTACTGATCTTTTTACAGTCTCCCAATTTTGCCTTTTCAAGAATGTCTTATAGTTTGAACAAATTCCCTTTAAAACTACACCAGGTTGTCAATAATACATACAATTGTTTTATGAGCACATAGAAAACCAAAAATCATTTCTACTTCTCTGCTTGCTAAAAGTTACAATCATATTGGAGGGATTAGCCATGTTTTGGGGAGGGGTATTCAGTCTTAGACCCTCATCTTTGTTTCCAAAATCGAGACCAAATTGGTTTCGAAATGAATGTCTAGCTTAGAAATGTAAGATTTTTTAAAAAAAGATTATTTATTTATTTATTTATTTGACAGACAGAGACCACAAGCTGTCAGAGAGGCAGGCAGAGAGGAGGAAGTGGGCTCCCTGCAGAGCAGAGAGCCCAATGTGGGGTTCGATTCCAGGACTTTGGGATCATGACCTGAGAGGAAGGCAGAGGCTTTAATCCACTGAGCCACCCAGGCGCCCCAAGAAATGTAAGATTTTTTTAATAAGGGAAAAATCAATTACTGTTATTAAATAAGAGGTTAAAGGAGAAGGATTATGTAATCATGTCAATAGATGCATAAAAAGCCTTTTAAATAAAATTCAGTATTCATAGTAAAAAATCTTGGTAAACAAGGATTAGAACAAAATTTCCTTAATGTTTTGTAAGGAATATTTATAAAGAGATCATAGTTGTACACATGATGGTATGTTAAATGTATTCCTTTTAAAATCAGGTGTAAGAAAATTTCTTACCATCAGTAGTTCTATTTGTCACATATTAGAGATACTAGCCCGCAAACTTATCACAGGAATTGAAAGGGAAGAAAAAACTCTTATTACTAACATACAATATGATTATCTATGTCAAAAACTCCAGATCATTATGGTTAAATGTTTGGAATTGCTGAATACACAATACACGCACAGAGGCATCTGGCTGACTCACTCGATAGAACATGTGACTCTCAATCTTGGGGTTGTGAGTTTGGGTTGAGTGGACAGATTACTTAAAGTAAAAGAAATAAACACACAAAATCAACTGTCTCATTTTGCCAGTCACCAATAGAAAAAGAAAGAAAAGAAACATTACAACAGCTTCAAAAATTTAAAGTATTGGGGCACCTGGGTGGCTCAGTGGGTTAAAGCCTCTGCCTTCGGCTCAGGTCATGATCTCGGGGTCCTGGGATCGAGCCCCGCATTGGGCTCTCTGCTCAGCGGGGAGCCTGCTTCACCCCTCTCTCTGCCTGCCTCTCTGCCTACTTGTGAGCTCTGTCTGTCAAATAAATAAATAAAATCTTTAAAAAATTTAAAGTATTGAGGAATAATTTCCACAAAGTTTTTTTTTAAGAGTTTAGTTATTTATTTGAGCAAAAGTGAGAGTGAGCCAGAGAGAGAGAGCATGAGCCATTAAGAAGTAGAGGGAGAAGCAGACTCCCTGTTCAGCAGGGAGCCCAATGTGATGCTTGATCCCAGGATCCTGGGGTCATGACCTGAGCTGAAGGTAGACACTTAAACGACTGAGCCACCCAGGTGCCCCTCCACCGAGCTTTCTGGAAATAATTACAAAGATTTGTTGAACGTCATTGAAGACTACTAAAATGGAGAGTCATACCATATTCATAGAAATGACCACAGGTATCCATTATCTCTTACTGCACAACGAATTACTGCACACTTTGTGGCACCAAACGACAAATATTTGCATCTCATGGTTCCCATAGGTCAGGTCTGCCAGTGCAGCTTAGCTGGGTGGTTCTGGCTTGAAGGCTTGGTGAGGTGGCAGGCAAGAAGTCAGCTGGGGATGCAGTGATCTGAGAGCTTGACTGGGGCTGGAAGACCCACTCACATGGCTGGTGGCTGAAGGCCCCAATTCCTTACCACATGGGTCTTTCCACATGGCCACCTGGCGCCTGGCCTCCCACATCGTGAGAGATGGAAAAGGGAGAGTCTCTGAAGTTATGCACTGTCCCTTCTGCTTTTTTCTGTTTATTGGAAACAAGTCACTAAGTCAAGCCCACACTCAAGAGGAGGAGAATTCATTTCAATCTTTTGAAGGGAATGCCAAAGAATTTTTGGACATATTTTAAACCAACTACTCAATATCATAAAAATATCAGTTGTCTACCATTTCACCAACAGATTGAATGAATCCCTTTGCCTTGTTTTGGCATGTATTTTTTTCTTAACAATTAGATTTATAAGAGTTTTTAAATTAAAGTATAGTTGACACAATGGTCACTATAGAAGAATCATAAAAAATTAATATTCAGCAAAACTAAATAACATTTATACAAATATAGATGATTAAAAACTACAAGCCAGAAATCATACAAAGTTCTGGGTAAGGCTTACCTCTAGAGCAGTGGTTCTCAACCAGGGGCAGTTTTGGCTCCCAGGGGACATTTGGCAATATCTGGAGACATTTTTGGTTTTCAGGTCTGGGGAGGTGCTATTGGCATTCTAGTGGGTAGAGAGCACGGACACTAATGAACACTCTACAGTGCACTGGACAGGCTCCTACAGGAAAGGACGATCTGTTCCTAAATATCCGTCGTACTAAGGTTGAGAAACCTCAGGAAAGGAGGTGGGTTTGGGATGGGACACGTAGAGGACAAAGTCATCCTGATGTTCATTTTCTGGAATTCTTTCAGTAATGCAAACATAGGAATACATTTTATAATGATTTAAAAGACATACGTAACATAAATATTCTTTTGAGTTTTCTTGGTAATTAATAAACACAATAAAGACCAAAAAGTGTTGAATCAACAGACCTTTGGACTCCTTGGACCGGGATGGCTGGACTGAACTTCCTGTTTCGAACTATCGGATAAAGGACGGCACCACATAACGCTCTGCTCCGTTTTCTTTTTCCCAAGATAAAAGCCCACCCAGAGCATCTCCCTAGACTCGTGGCATTTTATTGAGAAGGAGAACAGCTCCTCAAGATTAATTATCTTGTGAATATGACCTTAAATGCAGATTGCATCGTTGGACCCTGACAAATCTCTTAACTTGCGGATTTCGAAGTCACTGTCTTTCCAAATCCGACGGCCCTAAGTCATCATTCCACCTCCTCACAGGGAGGGCCAAAAGAGTCAATCCAGCAGTGAGGCCGAGATCTTTTAGCACTGGAAACTTCAAGTGGGCAGAGGCCTCTGAGATGTCATGGCCAAGGCGCCCCATTAGCTGACTTGGGCGCCCTCCCAGAGCTCACTGGCAGAATGAGTCATCGTCAACCAGGGAACACTGGGCAGGTGAAAGCAATTCACCGTGAGCCCAAAGCCCAGACCAATCAGATTCTCAAGGGGGCGGGCCTAGGGCATCTCTAGCCTCCTGAGCTCCCACATAAGTTCGTGGTTACCCCCGGCTTTAAATGAATGAAAATCAAGTCTTCCGTGATTAAAAACAAATGCTCTATTTGGGGCCACGGTTGCAGAGAGCTAAAGCCTGCTATGTGTATCTTATACCAGAATGAACTGGAGGAGACAGACTAAGAGATGGCATTTAAGGAAATATGTGATCTTTTTTACTTTTAGATTATGCTCTGATTTCCCCCTTAAGCATGTAGTTGAATTTCGCACATGATAACAATATTTTTCCTTGCAGCAGATGGGGTCTTTTATGAAAGGGGGTTTGCACCTTATTTTGTCTTGCCTACGTCTAAAAATGATACATAAAAACTCCAAATGTGAGCAATTCGCCTAAACTCTGCCAACCCTTTGTGTTTTTAAATAGCCAACCGGGAGGCAGTCGGATTATTTGAGCCCTAAAAGTGTGTAATGACCCCCATTACGGAAATTTGAGATGCTGTCCAATCTGAGAGGGCCCTCGTTTTTTTTTCTTTTTTTAATGGCCCAATGCTAGCTTTGGGGACAGAAGGATGACATGTGAGTCCAAAGGTTGAGCCAAAAACCACCTCAACACAAGCTGGAGTTTGCTCAGCGAGACCGAGTGTGACTGCCATTCCCCACAGCTGTGGCCTGTATCTTACATGATTCTTCTCCAGGATTTCTGCAGAGTTTTGGAAAGCCAAATATAGAAAAGATTTACAAATATTTTATAAATATATAAAAGATCAAAAAGAGGGAAGGATTTCTTTCAGAGGCAGCTGTAATGCTTGGGAAAATTCTTGGGTGGTAGAATGATGGAGATCCAAGAGGTCCCCACACAGGATCTGAAGGACAAGAATGTTATGGAAGGAAACGCTGGTGTTGGGAAGATTCTGTCTCACCAGTTATCTCCCTGTGTGCTCCCAGACCTTTCCCTCCTCTCTCTCCGGCGGGCCTCCCAGCTCGTGACACGAGCCTTTCAGCCCGGAACCTCGGGGTCCCTTCCTCGGCCAGCCTCTACGATCCCAACAGCTAAGGACATTGCATCCGCTGGAGTAGTCTCTCTCCCTCTTCTCCCGTATTTCAAGGTCCACGTGAAACTGTACACATCGTGTCTGTCAAGCCTGGAAAGGGGGCCCAGTTAGCCCAGTCTGCGTGAGATGCTGGAATGAGCCGGGGCGCAGCTCGGCCAGGGGCAGGGGCCTTCCGAGCCCAGATGGGGCGATGCGGATGCAAGAGGGGGGCCAGTCCATCCCTCTTTCGGGCTTAAGGACGGGTCAGCGCCTACGGGAGATGGTGGCTGAGCGGGACGGTGTCCCCCGGGTATCCCAGGGAGAGACGAGAGCCAGCGTGTCCCCTGTGCCGGCCCAGGACGGCCCTCGGTGTCCGCACGCGCTCGGCTTTGTCAGGTGGGCACGGCTGACCCGCACCGTCGCTCACGCCGTCGCCACTTTGACGTATCGGTTGTTTGGAATTTAAGTTACATGAGAAAGAGCGAGCGTGAGGACGCTCTGACCTCCCTTGTGCCTTGGAAGCCGGCCATAAGTGTCCCCGTGAAGGTCCCCGCCCTGTCCCGGGAGGAAGGGAGATGTCCTTCTTGCCAGAGATGGGGAAGTCAAGGCCTAGAAGGTCGTGTAAGCAAACCAGCTACTTCTCCACTAATCTGCTACCCCAAACCCCAACTTTTGTCAATTCTTCATGGATTTATGGTTTCTTTGTCTAAAAGGTGTAAAAGTTGCTTGCCCTGGTCACTTCTTGGAGTCTCATATTTCTGTGGGCCCCCATAGGTACGAAACTAAGTTTGTTTTTCTCCTGTCAATCTGTCTTCTGTCAGTTTCATGATTAGACCAGCCAAGAACCCGGAAGCGAAGAAGGGCAAAGTTTTCTGCGCCTGCCATGTACTATATTCGTATCTACATGAATTCCTTCATAAGTGAACGTGGACAACAACTAGCCAAAACCACTAAAGTCTCAACCGATCTACTGCCCTGCAACAATATTGCCACGGGCTCAGGAACCTAAAACCACGCACATCTACTATCTCATGGCACAGCTTGGCTGGGGCCTCTGCAAGGCTGCTGTGGGGTGTTGGCCACGGTGACTGTCCTAGCTGAGGCTCATGGTCCCCTTCCCAGCTCCCGCAACAGGGTCCTGGCAGGTGTCAGACCGAGGCTGCATTTTCTCGGCAGCTGGACACCAAGCCAAGTGTCCGTTTCCTTAAGCAGTGCTGCCCAGGGCAGCTTGCCTCCTCAAACCCAGGAAGAAGAGAGAAGGCTCCAGCAGGCTGGGCACCACAGTCACGTAGTCATGTACGTGTAATCACGTTTCTCCTGTCACCCCTGCAGGTCACAGGTCCCGCCCACGCTCAAGCAGAGGGAATTACACAGAGCGTGAACGCCAGAAGGTGGGGATCGTGGGAGGGGGGCCACCCTAGAGTGTGTCTGCCATGCCAGGTCCCCCTAGGTTGGTCTAATTTATTAATCAGTTCACTTGACTAGGCATTAACCATAGCTTGACCTTGTGCTGGGTACTGGCACGTGCGAAAAAAAGAAAACAAAATAAAACAAAACAGAAATAAAAACAAAGCCAAGGTCTCTACCCACATGAGTGAGGTGCTTGCTTCCTCCCCCAGCTCGGTCCTGCTCTCCTCTGCGTGGCTCTCTGTCCTGGCACGGGGAGCTGGGGCCGAGCCCGGATTCCGTGCTCCCCTCCACCTGGGACTTCTGGGATGCCTGGGGGTGCCCCGGCCTCAGAGTGTGGCCGCCCGGTGACCTCCCAAGCTTGCAGCTCTTCCTGTTTGCCCAGCAGCTTCCAGTGGTCTTAGCTGCTTTTCGACAAGGAGAGCGGCGCTACTGGTGAGTGCGAGACCTGGAGAGCTGGTGCGCACAAAGCTCGCTGCAGAAGTCCCAGGAGATACGGGCAGAGTGCTGATAGCATCGCCCTGATGTAAGATCTCGATTTTCAGTATTTCAGGGGACCTTCTGTTTTCTACCTGAACTCTGACCCATCCCTGCCTAAAAATCAATTGCCCGATTTTGCTTGTCACTCCAAAACTGTCTTTCAATTTCCCTTATGTATGAGTTCTAGTTTATTATTTAGACCAGCAGCGCTGACGTTTGGGGCCAGATAATTCTTTGTGGTGGGAGCTGTTCTGTGCATTTGTGATACTGTGATTTAGAAGAAACGCATATATTTGGTCATTCAGGTGGCCAAATGTATTTCTCATGTATCTGGTCTTCATCCGTGGCCCCTGCCAAAACCCTTGGCATTTCCTGAGTGATATGAGCACAGGGAGCATCTTTTGTTATGATATTTGCTTTCTGGTCCTCAGTTCTGGAAATCCGCCCAGAGCCACTGAGGTGGGATGAGTGTCTTGCTATTCCTAACAGGCCCCTTTCCACCACAACTGTGTTTATGTTAGTGAGGTGACTTGGAAAGCACCTAAGGCGAAGGGTTGGTTGTCAGGGGAACCAACCACATTATTAGAGGGCCCTTCAGTCCCACCCCGTGACTTCCGGGGCAGGGAGAGGGGTTGCCGGTTCACCCAATCAGCAATGGCCAATGATTTAAACCATCACACCTGGGTAATAAAACCTCCATAAAAACCCGAAAGGAGGGAGTCAGAGAGTCTCCGGATTGGGGAACCAGAACACTTTTACGTGCCACTGTGCCTGGCCCCACGCTCCATAAGGACAGAAGCTTCTCTGCTCAGGACCGCATCCTATGTAACTCTTTTTTTTTTTTTTAAGATTTTATTTACTTATTTGACAGAGATCACAAGTAGGCAGAGAGGCAGGCAGAGGGAGAGGAGGAATCAGGCTCCCCACTGAGCAGAGAGCCCGATGCAGGGCTCGATCTCAGGACCCCAAGATCATGACCTGAGCCGAAGGCAGAGGCTTTAACCCACTGAGCCACTCAGGCGCCCCCCTATGTAACTCTTAATATGGCCATTGATGCGTATCCTTTATCTTTTTATTTTTTTAAAGATTTTATTTATTTGACAGACAGAGATCACAAGTAGGCAGAGAGGCAGGCAGAGGGAGGGGGGAAGCAAGCTCCCTGCTGAGCAGGGAGCCAGATGCCAGGCTTGATCCCAGGACCCTAAGATCATGACCTGAGCCGAAGGCACAGGCTTAACCCACTGAGCCACTTAGGCGCCCCCAATGTGTATCCTTTAATAGCCCTTGTAATAAATCGGTAATGTAGCAAATAAATGGGTTTCCTGAGCCCTGTGAGCCATCCTAGCAATTTATTTATTTGAGAGAGAGAGGGAACCCATGGACGGAGGCATGAAAACCTCCGATTTAGAGCCAGTTGATCAGAAGTATGGGCAGCCACCTGGGTCTGCGAGGGGCATCTGTAATTGAGGGCAGTCTTGTGGGACTGGGCCCCTTGCCTGTGGATCTGTTGTTGTCTCTGGGTAGATAGTGTCAGGATTGGGTTAAATTCTCAGACTTTATTGGTGTGGGGAAGCCTACACACACACACACACACACCACACACTAGAATTGGAATCGGGACCTGGAACCCCGAAGAACTTCCTAAAATGTTAGTAGCCTCCCTGGCCTGTTTTCCCACTAGATTCCAAGAGGACCCTCTCTCCGGGGTGACAACCCACGAGGTCTCCAGACATTGCCAAATGTGTACTGGGGACAAACTGCCCCTGGTCAGAAACCTAGCCGAACCTGGGCTCCGTGTTTCCTGCGTGGCTCTGTAAGCGATCAGGTGGGAGATGGGACTGCAGGGTTCCCCGCCTCCACTATTGAACTTGAAACTTCCTGGTGGCACACCTTGTCTGTCTCAACCAAGTGCCCATAACTGGTTTCAAAAAAGGTAAAAAATAATGGTAATAATAAAGGAAAGTGCTCCCATTAAGAACAATTTTAATCAGAATCATCTGCTCAGTCGTATTATGCAGCATCTCTTTCTTTATTTTTTAATTACTTTTATTTATTTGAGAGAGAGAGGGAGCATGAGCAGGAGGAGGAGAAGAGGAAGAAGCAGACTCCCCGCTGAGCAGGGAGCCCAATGTGGGGCTCGATCCCAGGACCCTGAGATCATGACCAGAGCCGAAGGCACACGTTTAACCCACTGAACCACACACGTGCCCCAAGCAGCAGCTTCTGAAACAGAAAGACAAAGCTCTACACCACTTAAGTCACCACCAGTTACTAAAAGCAAGGACACAGTACCCCACCCATCTCAAGTGACGGCGAATGGTGGATGCCTGGAAGGGAGACATGTTGACAACTGGAAGCAGCGGTTACTTAAAAATAACGCGGAATGGGGCCTTCTTAACTCCAGTCTGTAATTATGAGGATTTTTACTGTGGTCTCTGCCTCTTCCCACCACGTACAGCCCCTGCAGATAGAGGAAGGAGACATGGCAATCTGGAGACATTTCACCCTCCCTGGCGACACAGAAGACCGGCTACAGGCTACAGGACCACAGTTGAAATTCACTCTTTTATCTGGCCAAGCAGAGTAGAATGTGAATTTTTATGTATATTATAATATTCCAAATATTCTATATTCTTTTGAGAGTAGAGATGTGTTGTAAATCAGCATCTAAACTCTGCGGCTTTATAAATCACAGAATTACCGAATGAATTTCCATAATGATTTCCACCTCCAACAACAGCGCTTCCGGTGACTAGAAGTGGATGAAGTTGATTACTTCTTTCTCTTTTTCTTCCTCTCTCCTTCCCTTTCTTCCTCCTCCTCTTCCTTGTTTGACATTCTGATCTTCTTATTTGACAAGACTCATTTTGTTTCTCTGAACTGGACCCCCAGGATGCTAAGATCACAGATAGAGTCTCAGCAAACTGAGACAAAATGCAAATTGACTTGTTTGCTGAAGGTAGGGTGGTGGGAGGGGAATCTGTGATCGAACACCTGTGTGTAGTTTCAGCCCTAACTAATCTACCGCCCAAAGGCACCGGGAAGTGATGGGTTCTATAAGCGTTAGCGAGAATGGTCCTGGAGATTCCTTTGGGTAACTCTTCTAGGGTCTTCTTGTAATGCCTCCAAGGATTTCAAAATGACTATAAAAAACATGAAGGCATAAAAGACACCAAACAATTTTGGGGGGTGAGGGGGTTACAGACCTGAGATTGGGGTGTGGGAAGGCTCCTCATCCGGGTCCTCAGAGCCGTTGCTCTTCTGTGTCCGGCTCCCTGTGGGGGCACGGATCTGGGTTTTCTCTCCCTGTATGTCATGTGTTTTGGCTTCCTGTTTTTATACTTCTTCAATAGTCACCTGTGAAGAAGGTTGGTCAGGGGACTTGATTACACATTTTCAGATCATTCCCAGGAAGGGCCTCCTCTGTCTCTATCCAGGGTATGGCAGTCACTGAATTTTTCCCTTTTCAAACACGCTGCCATGGATTACAAAGAGCTTATATCACCTCAGTTTCTTTTGCTAGAAAATAATCTTTTTAAACAAAATAGATGATGTTAAAAATTGTTTTTAGAATTTCTGACTAAGTGCAGTTTCCAAAGTGTTTCACTTGGCATTGAATTCTATGGGGTGCATTCTTTATTCGTTCCTGCGGAAACTCGTTGAAACTTCTTGTTTGCAAAATTATTGGAGAGACTTTGTTGAGATTCAAGGTACACATTGCATCAACAGTGGGGTTCCAAGACAGGAGTACAACACTGTCTTGCCTACTAGTGCTTTCTTATCCATTAGGGGAGTTGGAAACATAAATACCCTTTAACACCATTGGGAGCTCAAGGGCAGGGACTAGGGCTTTGGTGCTCAAGCAACATCTCTCTCTCTCTCTTTTTTAAAGATTTTATTTATTTATTTGACACAGAGAGATCACAAGTAGGCAGAGAGGCAGGCAGAGAGAGGGAGAGGAAGGCTCCTCACTGAGCAGAGAGCCTGATGCGGGGCTCGATCCCAGGACCCTGAGATCATGACCTGAGCCGAAGGCAGAGGCTTAACCCACTGAGCCATCTAGGTGTCCCGCAACATCTCATCATGAGGATGTCCTTACAAATCAGGCTCGAGTGGACAAAAAATTGTCAAATATAAAGATACCACCAAACTAACAGTCTAAAGTTTGGAAAATGGGCCCCAAGGAAGCATAAGGGAGACAAAAACCAAAAAAGTAAAAACAAAACAAAATTTAAAAAAAAAACAGTAGGAAGAAGGGAAGATGTTGAAAACTCAGACCGACTTCCTTGAGGCAGAGAGTCGGACCTAATGGCTGTTCTCTCGGAAAGTTCCATTGGCATAACCACCGTCACACCCCTCGTCTGGATTAAGATCCTGACTGTGTTCGCTCATCCAAAGAGAGGCCAATTACTGATGTGGAATAAAGCAGCGTCAAAGGTGAATTGATTAGCCCACTAGGGTCTATAATGCAGCCACTGGGCTCACAGCGCCTCGGTCAAGCAATGCACTGGGGCAAATAAATGAGGATTTGTTTCTGCAGCCCCTACCAGCCCGGCTCAGCAGGAATCCCACCCCTGAATTCCTCATCCCACTCGTGAAACTAAGTGTCCATGTGTCCCCCGTGCTGCCTGGGTTCTCTCTCCACAGCCTTTCATCGCTCTATGAAATTACTACAGTATTTGTGACCAGAGGGTGGAAAGTCGCAGTGTTTGCAGTAATTTCCAGAACATTGTCATCCCCACAACTGTGATAAGGCCCAAATGCGTCTTCTTTTTTAGCCCATTCTCTCGGGTTCGCTTGAAAACCAGGCAGAGCAGTGTAAGGACTCAAATCCCCAACGTCGCAAGCGAAGAGAAACCATTTCCTTAATAGAAAAAGTTCAAGAGAAGTGAATCCCTTTTCTTCATTTTTCCCCCCCCTTGGAGCTTGGCCAGATGCCCTTTAAATTACTAGCACACGGAGAGATGTCTCTTCTGTGGAAGAAAATGTCATCACCATCAAATGTGACTTAGCGTTCCCATTTTTTCTGAAGTATGCATAATTGGATTTCCAAAGAGTCGGTTTTGGAGGTGCAGGGTGTGGTGACATGGGGGGATGCCCCTAGTGTGGATTGGGGTCCGGGGCTGCCCAGCCCACATGGTGGGGCGGGATGGGGATGGGAGCTGGCCGCCCCATCACACGTGGGCTCCCCGGGGCCGAGGCCTCCAGTCAATTCTGGAGCAACGCTTTTTACTTCGTGTTTAAACTGCTTTGGTCTCATTTCTAGGCGTCCACTTGTACTTGTCTCTTCCAGGCAATCTTTGAGGTAAACACCTGGTGTTTTATTTGAAGAGCTAGAACCGGAGCCCCCCCCAGTCCGTGTCTGCGTTTGGGCTTTACAGCTGGAAAGCATGTTTGCTCACGTTGCGTTTTTTACCATCCAGGAAATCCTCCGGGGAACTTCGGGGGACATGTGGTACCTTTGAAGTACCACGAGCAATTTTCCCTTTCCTACTTTCCTCCGTGTTTTGTTACATTATTTTAATTGATGTATTTTGTCTGATGTATTATGTTAGGAGCGCTTGAAGGATGCTATGTTTAGCATGCAATGATTCTTATGTTTCCATTTCTTTGCCGAAACACAACCTCTCCGTTTTGACTCGGCTTGCTAATCCTGGTGCTGGCTTACAAGACACAAAACAACGCTTTGCGTGTCGCGCGGGGAAAAGTCACGCAGACACCCCATCTCTCACGTCCCTGCCCCAGAGCTGGAAATTCATCACCCAAATTTGTTTTAAGTTTAATAACTCTAGTATTTCTGGCCCATATTGTCTCCCTTTATGAGTTCTGCATGTCTAGTTAAGCCCTTGATGATAGAAATTTCTACCTACATTAGTACACAAATGTAGCATGTGGGTAGAAACACGACTTTTACTATTTAATGAGGGAAGGGCACCCCAGCGCTAATAAAATGGACCTGACTGGCATGTAATTAAGCCCAAGAAAGGTAAAGACAAATACCAATCCTGCTAACCTGCGTTTTTACATTGGTTGAAATTCTATTTAATTGTAATTCCTTGAAGAAATGTCCAGGAATAACTAGGATTCTCTCTGCCTCATGACTGGCTCCAGAGAAGAAAGATGAGAAAGGCCCGTCCGTCACTAATATTTAAGTCCCACCAATTCACG